>JAWZYU010000375.1:0-161000 GCA_038380435.1 Ryuthela nishihirai | reverse complement strand
GAAGTTTCTCCCCAACCCTGTTCTCAGCGAGAAAGGGGCCACCGACAGACTTTGAAAGGCTGTCATTCGCCGGATGTGATAGTTGTGTTGTTGTTTTACCTCTGAGCCGCACTTTTTTGCACACCATGGGCTAAATGGCCAGGTCACAAGGACCCCGAAGGCTCAGAGAAGGTTGGGGGAGGGGACCCACTGGAACAGCTATTGGGAGACAGATGGTAGCCACCCGTCAAGGCCATGGCCCCGTGTGCGGGAGAGCCATATCCTGTGCACGTTAAAGAACACGCTGGATGGCCTTGACACCAGACTACCATCTGTCTCCCAACAGCTGTTCCAGTGGGTCCCCTCCCCCAACCTTCTCTGAGCCTTCGGGGTCCATGTGACCTGGAGTTTAGCCCATGGTGTGCAAAACAGTGCCGCTCAGAGGTAAAACAACCGAACCCGTCAAGGCCATCCAGCGTGTTCTTTAACGTGCACAGTTCCCCCGCACACGGTGGCCACGGCTTAACGTCCCATCCGACGGGCGGCGGCCTTTCCAAGTCCCCCGGATGTGATATTAAGCCGTGTTTGGTGTGCACGAGAACCATATTCTGTGCACGTTAAAGAACCAGCTGGATGGCCTTGACGGGATGACCTTCCCTTCCCCAACGTTCCCCAAGCCCTCGGGGTCCTTGTGACTTTGCCATTTAGTCCATTGTGTACACAACAGTATCACTAAGAGGTGAAATAACCCAACCCATTAAATTTTCATAAAATAATACAAATTTTAAAGCTTTTCATGTAATAGTTGAACTATGAATTCTTTAAATTTGAGAAACTGTTAATAAAAAATGTTGAAATGAAACACAAATGGTGGAATTTAATGAGCAAGGAATTCTAAGAGTCTGACGATAATACTGTAATCTGTGTAATTAAAAGGTTAAATAATAACAAGGTTAAAAAATAAAAATAACTGTCATCTGATTGGCTTATTGGTTTCGCAATAACACTGCAACTACTGTTACCTCTAAATGAGGCATTGCTCAGCAGACTTCGGTCTTACTAGGGCATGTCGTTGCACAATCGCTCAAAAAAGTGTCCGAACACTATGGTTGATTACAGAATTCAGAAAAAAATATCCGGCAAAGATTTATTTAGAAATTAGTGATTGGCAACCTTCGTGTCACTATGGTTGATTACAGAATTCAGAAAATATATCTGGCAGCGATTTTTTTTTTTAGAAATTAGTGATCTGGCAACCTTCGTGTCACGTGATCTGAATCCAGATCATCCAACCACAGATGATCTGGATTAGTGATCTGGCAACCTTCGTGTCACGTGATACGAAGATTGCCAGATCACTAATTTCTAAAAAAATCGTTGCCAGATATTTTTTCTGAATTCCGTAATCAACCATAGTGTTCGGATACTTTTTTGAGAGACTGTATGAGAAGATCTGTACAAACTAAGAAGTAGTTTCTAGGACCTTTCTCTGTCCTATATACTTAAAAAATCGCTTTTTTACCACAAATAAATTTTAAATTTCAGCTATTTAAATCACTTTTTTTTACTATGTAAGGAAAATTGTACCTCTCCCACTGAAAATATCGGTGAAAGAATCTGCTCTGACCTACTTAAACGCCACATCGAATATCACATTTCGCAAAATTTCTCAGATCTTCGACCTTTATTAGGCTTAGCACCAATTTTTGCATTTTCAACGCGTGTCATTCATGGACATATCAAAAACTTTGATCATTTTATTTTGGTAGAATCATTAACAATTCATCAGATATAATTGTATTCTCTGAGATATGGATCAAAGAACACGAACTAAATCTTTATAACGTTGAAGGTTTTAACAAATTTTACCAGTGTGGATATGTAAATAAATCAGGTGGAGTATTAGTTTTTGTTAATTCCAGGTTAAGAGCTATTCAAGTAGATTTTAATTGTAATAATGCAGATGTAGTGTCCCTAAAAGTAAAGATTAGCAATGTTGGCTCTAACATTATTTCAGTGTATACTAGATCACCTAGCCTAGATAAGCAATGTTTTATTGAAGAATTTACCTCTCTATTATTGCGAACTAATTATAAAAATGCCATATTGATCGGATATTTCAATATTGATTTATTAGATAATAAAAATATTAATTCTAATTACTGTGATGTGTATCCAGTGTATTACGCAACCAATTAGATTTTTGGGTAATACATGTGTTGATGATATTGCTGTAAGGTTATCTGGTATTAAGAAAGTTACATCGATGATTATTAAAACGACCGTGACGGATCATTATGTGGTAATGCTAAAGCTAAAAAGAGACGTAGTAGAAAAAGATACCGAGGAAAATAGAAAATATGTTACAAATTTTACATAATTTGAATTAAAATTAAAGAGTATAAAGTTGGATACAGATATTATTAACGATGATCAAAGATATTTGCGAGTCTGTTTTTGATCAAATTAATATGTGTGTTAGAGAATGTACAAAGCTGAAGTATTTGCCAACAACCAAAAAGAAAATATTAAAACCATGGATCACAGACGAAACACTTCAATTAATTACCGAAAAGAACAAATTATATAAAAGGCTTAAAACCTGTCCAGGTAATAATGAGGAATACAAGGAAATTAAAGATAGAATCACTCTTCTCCGTAATAGCTTAACTAATAAATTAAGAATCGCTAAAAATAATTATTACAAATGTAAGATTCTTTCGACAGGTAATGACTCGAAACAACAGTGGAAAATTATTAACGAATTAACTGGTAAATATAATTATAAAAATCTGTTAAAAGAAATCGGAATTCGTGAAAGAATACACGATATCTTTAATAATAAAAAGATAATCGCCGATGCCTTTAATGATTATTACATCAATTTGGTAGAGATGATCTAATAAAATATATTACAGAGGAAGACACCTGTGCAAACACATCAGATGATGTGAAATATTACAGAGTAAATTCAATGGCCTTGTTACCGATTAGTGAAGGTGAATTAAACAAATCTTCAGGTGATGATAACTTCTCAGTCTACATGTTACAGAGAGTGATCAGTGTAATATCTGGAATTTTACTGAAGTGTTACAATTTGTCACTTGCAGGTGAATTTTTCCCATCTTCGCTTAAGAATTTGTTGGTTACCCCAGTTTACAAAAATGGTAATAAAAAACTTGTAGAGAATTATAGGCCTATTTCAATACAAATTGTTTTCTCAAAATTATTTGAAAAGTTGATGCATTTAAGGTTATCTTAGAAAATATACTCTACTATCGGGGCACCAGTATGGGTTTAGGAAAAATAAAGGTACAGCTGATGCTACAACTGAAGTAGTAAAATTAATTTATATTGATCTGAATAATAATGAAAAAATGATGGTTTTGTTTCTGTATATGTCAAAAGCTTTTGACTCCCTGTCTATTGATATTTTACTAAATAAATTAGAGGTTATTGGTATAAAGGGACTGTCACTCAGATGGTTTGATTTGTATTTGAAGGCTAGAACACAAGTCAAAATAGCAGACACTTTGAGCGAAAATAAATCAATTCGTTACGGTGTTCCACAGGGTTCTGTGAGCACAGTTATTCTCAATATATGTGAACGATCTATTACATACTAAATTCAAAGGTAAGATTATTTCGTTTGCAGATGACACCCCTTGGTTTACTGTGATAAAAGTGATGAAGAACTATTAAGCAATATTACTGAAGATTTAAGAACACTTCAAACTTGGTTTCAAAAAAATAAATTACTAATAAATGTAAATAAAACGAAATATATGTGTTTTAATACTATTAGGGGAAAGTATAGAGATCTTGGAGATTTATTCTATGATATGTGTGATTGTAAGTTTTTCGAACAAGCGGAAATTGGGTCTCTAAACTGTACTTGCCCAAGGATTAAAAGTACTAAAACAATAAAATTTTTAGGAGTTAATTTCGACTGTTATCTAACCTGGTGTGATCATGTTCAAAAAAGTAGTACTAAAAATCAAACAAATAATTCCCAAGATGTATCTTTTAAGAGATATGAAGAATATAAAAATTTTAAAGAATATGTATTATGCATTAATCTATTCCAGAATTAGGTATGCAATTATAATTTGGGGAAGAACAACTTCATGTTGTTTAAATCAATTGCAGCAATTGCAAAAATATATAGTAAAGATTATGACATTAAAAAGAAAGTACGATTCGTCTGAACAAAGTTTCAAAAATCTTCAAATACTCAAGTTAACCCTTTCACGACTAAGGGAAACATTTTTCCCATTTTAAAATTGGTGATTGTCGTATTTAATTATAACCTTATCTGCATTTTTTATACAGAATGTCAAAATAGAACGTATGCCGAACGCAATTACGTAAACGGGAACGTTTAGAAAACAAAAACAGAACTGTCATGACGCATAATATATGTACTATGTGCAATGTCCATCTTTGCCTCACTACCAAAAGAAATTGCTTCGCAGAATATCATAATTAGCACATCATTTTGTATAGTAATTTTATTTCATAATTTTGTATTATTTTAGTTAACATTTTGTTCTAATAAACCAATAAATAAAAGACATTGCATAATAAGCCTAACTATAATTTTTGTTACCTTTATAGTCCATTGGGAAAAATATTTCCCACAAAATTCCAAAAAAACTACACATCGTTATGTATTTTTCTTATGATTGTTATTTATTTTACGTCTAAACAAACTAAAATAAACAGTTACATACTAATATTTACTCTTAGAAACCTTATGGTCCTGAAAGGGTTAAAACAAATACATGCTTTTTTAAAGCCAGTTGCTGTATTTCGTAATAAGGACAAATTTGATATAGTTCTTAATAAATATTTTACAACAGCGGTAGTGGATCAGTATTTTTGCATTCCAAAACCAAACAAAGAGTTATTAAAAAATATTATGGATATACCGGCTTAAAACTATTCAACTCATTACCAGATAATATGAAAATTATAAATAATAAAATACATTTCTCTAAAGAACTAAAAAAATAGTTGTTGAACGGTGGAGATTGCGACTGATATTTTATTTACTGTATTAATTGATTGCACAGAAATGAAATGAGTAGTGGGAGATAAATTTATGTATTACAGAGGCTGAAAATGCAATTTTTCTGTTTATATATTTATATATATATTTTGATGTACAGTCTCTCAAAAAAGTATTCGAACACTATGGTTGATTACAAAATTCAGAAAATATATCTGGGAACGATTTTTTTTTTAGAAATTAGTGATCTGGCAATGTCATGTGACACGAAGGTTGCCAGATCACTATAATAAAATAAAAATAAATACCCCCTCAAGCAGCTGCTTGCCACAGAGGTCTGACAGGAGCCTGTCAGTTTATATGCCACAGTAGAAGATCTGAGAGGATGGCAGGACCTCAGCAGAAAAACGACACACACATCCATGCCTAAATCCGGGGCTCGAACCCAGGTCCCTTAGATCAGTAGCCAAGCGTGCTAACCACTCGGCCACGGGACGGCTAGTTTCTAAAAAAATCGTTGCCAGATATTTTTTCTGAATTCTGTAATCAACCAAAGTGTTCGGATACTTTTTTGAGCGACTGTACTCAGGACTGTAGGATATATATGTTTTGTAAATATCCACTTGCCAGTTAAATACTAACTCTTGTGGAACTTGACTATGTATTATCTACGTATTTAAATATTGTGCAAATAAATTGAATTGAAATTTAAAAATAAAAGGTATTTGATCCCTATTGATCTGCGACCAGAATTACCCCTAGACATGGACGAACCCCGGGGAAAGGGGAGGGAGGCTTCCTAAGGGGTGAGGAAACAGGTGTCTTTGTATAATTTTATTCTAGCTCCATAGTATGTCTGACACTACACATCGATTTAAAAATAACTATAAAATTTTATTCCATGTAGATTCATTAAAACTTTAGAGTTCATTTAACCTTTCCTGTCTGGTGGAGGGATAGTTTAGTAATTGAGAAACATTGCACTCGCTCAAAAAAAAGTATCCGAACACTATGGTTGATTACAGAATTCAGAAAAATTATCTGGCAACGATTTTGTTTTTTGAAATTAATGATTTGGCAAACTTCGTGTCACGTGACACGAAGGTTGATTACAGAATTCAGGAAAAATATCTGGAGCGTGTACAGCAACTGTACACGCTCCAGTTACCGTTCACAGCAAACTGGAGCGTGTGCAGTAACTGCACACGCTCCAGTTTGCTGTGAACGGTAACTGCACACGCTCAATATTTCCGTGAGTGAGCCCACACGATCCAGCTCTTTGTGAGCTCACACGATCCAATGTGTTGTGAACATTAACCGCAACCGCTCCAGTTTGCTGTGAACGGTAACTGCACACGCTCCATATTCATTGCATTATATATTCATACGCATTATATATATTAAAAAGTATCCGAACACTATAGTTGATTACAGAATTCAGAAAAATTATCTGGCAACGATTTTTTTCTTTTGAAATTAATGATCTGGCATACTTCGTGTCACGTGACACGAAGAAGAACTGATTTTTAAATAACTATAATTTGGCTAGTATATTTTTAAAAAAAAATAAATTCCGGAATGTAGAGGATGATCAACAATTTATTTTTGAGGTTTTATTTTTAAAGAACTGAACAAAATCTGTTTTCGAATGACAAAAAAATATAATTAAAAAAACAAAAGAAATACGATTTTTATAAAAAAAAATGCCAAACACGGAGCTTGCTCTCATCATTGTCTTTGTCGCGTGTCTATTTTTTTAAGTCTATTTTTTACTTTCACTGTCCAATGCCGATTTATGACCTTGTGCTAGCCATATGATATACTTGGTTGGTTTAAAAAGTGTGAGTGTGTATATGTCGAAATTTTTTAAAACATATTTTCTATAATAATTGTTTTTTTATGATAAAAAAAGGTTCCTGTTGGAAAACAGCCCTGACTCTAATAATTCCAAGAGATGTTCACCAAAATTAGAAGTTCTTTATAATCGAAATGTAAATATTAATTTTCTAATCCAATGAACTTTCCTGTCACGATAATTTTGTGTATCAGAAAAGTGTTGGTTTACCTCTGAGCGGTACTTTTTCGCACACCATTGGCTAAAATGGCCAGGTCACATGGACCCCAAAGGCTCAGAAAAGGTTGGGGGAAGGGACCCACTAGAACAGCTGTTGGGAGACAGATGGTAGCCTCCAGTCAAGGCCATCCAGCGTGGTCTTTAACATGCACAGGGTATGGCTCTCCCGCACACTGAGACACGGCTTAACGTCCCATCCGACGGACGGCGGCCTTTCCAAGCCCATCGGTGTCCCCTACTGACCGTGGGCAGGGCGGGGAATTTTTGCGGAGATAAATCTCAACGCTGACCCACCTGGGACTCGAACCTGGGAACTGCAGATTACGAGCCTGGCGCGCTACCGACTGAGCCACCCCGCCCCTTCAGAAAAGTGCAAAGTTTAATGAAAGAATCTTCCACAATTTAATCGATAAACACCTCACAAATCGGGTAAAGCCTAATTTGTTCCTCCTTTGTGTTAATAAGCATCAAAAGAAAATAACATGAAAGTAACTCACCCAAATTAAAGATGTTTCTAATTCTAAGGCTAATTATCTTGCTTCTGGAGCAGAAACAACTTTTTTATTTCCAAATAACGAAGTGTGTCTTCCAAAGGATAAGCGCGGGCTTTGCAAGAAGCAATTTATCTCCCACTTGAAGCACAAATTCCCAATTAGAAGAGAATTTGGGGAGGAAATAAATCTCTCATTAGAATCGCCAAAACAAGGCGCTGAGTTATTAAGATAACTACTAAAAAGAAAATCGGCAATTTTATTTTTTGGAATGGGAGTCTGTTTATGAGGGGAAAGTTTTCGTAGTACAGTTGAGAAGGACTCGGCTGTAATTTCAATTTCCAATTTTTTTTTTTTCTGAAAAGAAGAAAATAAATTAGTTGGGTTATTTGATCTCTGAGCTGCATTTTCTTTTTGCACAAAATGGGCAGATAACAAGTTAAATTATTTCACCTCTCGGCGGAATTTTATTTTTGAACAAAATGATCAAGTAATAAGTTGTGTTATTTCACTTCAGAGCGGTATTTTTATTTCTGCACAAAATGGCCAGGTAGCAAGTTGGGTTATTTCACCTCTAAACGGCATTTTTATTTCTGCAAAAAATGTTCAGATAACAAGTTGGGTTATTTCACCTCAGATCGCCATTTTTATTTCTTCATAAAATGGTCAGATAACAAATTGGGTTATTTCACCTCTAAGTGACATTTTTATTTTTGCACAAAATGGCCAGGTAGCAAGTTGGGTTATTTCACCTCTAAACGGCATTTTTATTTCTGCAAAAAATGTTCAGATAACAAGTTGGGTTATTTCACCTCGGATCGCCATTTTTATTTCTTCATAAAATGGTCAGATAACAAATTGGGTTATTTCACCTCTAAGTGACATTTTTATTTCTGCACAAAATGGCAAGGTAGCAAGTTGGGTTATTTCACCTCTAAACGGCATTTTTATTTCGGCAAAAAATGTTCAGATAACAAGTTGGGTTATTTCACCTCAGATCGCCATTTTTATTTCGGCAAAAAATGTTCAGATAACAAGTTGGGTTATTTCACCTCAGATCGCCATTTTTATTTCTTCATAAAATGGGCAGGTAACAAGTTGGATTATTTCTCCTCAGATCGCCATTTTTATTTCTTCACAAAATGGTCAGATAACAAATTGGGTTATTTCACCTCTAAGTGACATTTTTATTTCTGCACAAAATGGCCAGGTAACAAATTTGGTTATTTCACCTCTAAGTGACATTTTTATTTCTGCACAAAATGGCTAGGTAACAAGTAGGGTTATTTCACCTCAGAGCGGCATTTTTATTTCCGCACAAAATGGCCAGGTAACAAGTACACTAAAGAGATCAGATAAGGTTGGGTAAAGGGATCCACTGACATCTGTTAAGAGATGGATGAAAACCAACCGTCAAAGCCATTGAGCGTGTTTAACGTACATAGGGTATGGCTGTCATGCTTACGGAGCCATGGCTTAACATCTCAAGTGACGGTTGGCGACCCGGTGGCAGGGGGTGGGGGTGGGGTTGTGGAGATAGAACTCATCTTTGGCACGGCTGGGAACTGCAGATTATGAGCCTGGCGCATTACCGATTGAGCATAGCACTCACGTTTCCCGAAGAGAGGGGGGGGGGGGAAACAAGACAAAAGAGTGTTCGAGCCATACTCGTTTGCCTTGGCAAATATCTCGTTGTTTCGTGGGACATTTTATCCAGACAGGTATTTTATTATATACGTATATATTTAAGCCTTTGGAGTCGTAGATGAACTTAACTGAATGAAAAGATTTCGAAGTTATCCAGCACTAAAAACTAAAAAAAAATAGAAAAAAAATACCCCCTCAAGCAGCTGCTTGCCACAGAGGTCTGACAGGAGCCTGTCAGTTTATATGCCATAGTAGAAGGTCTAAGAGGATGACAGGAGCTCAGCAGAAGAACGACACATACATCCATGCCTTACCCGGGGCTCGAACCCACGTCACTTAGATCAGTAGCCAAGCGTGCTAAAATAACTTTTTTTTTAATTTCTCTTTGACTTAGCATGAAAAACTGTCCTTGCTACGGGAAAATATCAATTTTAGACTTCGCCGACTTCATTATTTACAGACTAGTTACTTATTTCATCAAGTCGCAAACTAAAGGATATTAAGTAATATATTGAAATGTCATTCATAATATTTAAGCGTTGCTTTGTCAACATTACACAAGACATTTATGAGGTGATGCTGATTCTGCACGGCGTGGCCAAAATACTAGATATCTTATTTGCATATGGCTGTTGGACCCTCCACGTGCTTTCAGAACAGCTTGAATTAGATGCATATAAATTCGTGGAATGTTTGGAATGTATCTAGTGTCCTGTTGCAACGGAGCATGTAACTCTTTCAGGATCGAGGACAATGCAGTGCGTGACCGTATACGACGTTCCACTACATTCCACAAGTATTCAATGGAGTTAGAACAATTGATTGGACAGAGATTTAATTTTCCATCATGCTTGTCAAACCACTCAGTGACAGATTTCTCACTGTGGACTGTGGCATCATCATCTTAAAACTGTCTCCATCAGTGAAGAAATGAACAGCCATGTGATCGGATATATTGTTTAAATATGTTTCATCGTTTCGTCGGGGCGAGGGTGGCTCAGTCGGTAGCACGCCTGGCTCGTAATCTGTAGTTCCCAGGTTCGAGTCCCAGCTGGGTCAGCGTTGAGATTTATCTCCGCAAAATTCCCCGCCCTGCCCACGGTCAGTAGGGGACACCGATGGGCTTGGAAAGACCGCCGTCAGTCGGATGGGACGTTAAGCCGTGGCCCCGTGTGCGGGAGAGCCATACCCTGTGCACGTTAAAGAACACGTTGGATGGCCTTGACGGGAGACTACCATCTGTCTCCCAACAGCTGTTCCAGTGGGTCCCCTCCCCCAACCTTCTCTGAGCCTTCGGGGTCCATGTGACCTGGCCATTTAGCCCATGGTGTGCAAAAAAGTGCCGCTCAGAGGTAAAACAATCCAACTCAATATTTCTTTTTAATTTCTCAAGTATACTGTGGTATCAAGCCACTCGAACGTTTAAATTAATATCCACAATTACTTGTACCTTGGCTTTACTGTAACCCCCTGCATTGAATAAATTATCATATTCCCTTTATAATGAAATTAATTAAAAATGGAACGAAACGGGCCAAGAAAATTTCCTCGTGCGCCTTATGTTGTGCGAGTAATATATATATAATATCTATTCCGTATATAATAATAAAAATAATTTATTCCATGCGGGGGGGGGGGGTTACAGTAACGCCAAGGTACAGGTAACTTTGGATATTAAATGTTCAAGTGTCTTGATGCCCCAGGTTTTGAGGAATATGAAAATTATTCAAGTTTCTAGACTTGAAAATCTGAACACAGAACTCGGAGAGATTCCACAAAAAATGTAAAAATATGGAAAAAAAAAAAAGCCTTCCGTCAAGGCCATCCAGCGTGTTCTTTAACGTGCACAGGGTATTGGCTCTCCTGCACACGGAGCCACGGCTTAACGTCCCAATTGACGCAAGGTGGCCTTTCCAAGCCCATCGGTGTCCGCTACTGACAGTGGGCATGGCGGGGAATTTTCAGGAGATAAATCTCAACGCTGACCTTGCTGGGACTCAAACCTGGGAGCTGCATATTACGAGCCTGGAGCGCTACTGACTGAGCAACCTCGGCCCCTCAGATTTCGGGAGAGCTATGCTATGTGTACGCTAAAAAAGATGGCCTTAACGGGAGGTTTCCATCTGTCTTCTAGAAACTGTCTAGTGGGTTCTCGTCCCCAAACTTCTCTGAGTCCTTGTGAACCCGTCCATTTACACCACAGTGTGCAAAAAGTACTGCTCAGAGGTAAAATAAACCAAGAATCCAACGTTGGGTTGTTTTACCTCTGAGCGGCACTTTTTTGCACACCATGGGCTAAATGGCCAGGTCACATGGACCCCGAAGGCTCAGAGAAGGTTGGGGGAGGGGACCCACTGAAACAGCTGTTGGGACACAGATGGTAGCCTCCCGTCAAGGCCTTCCAGCGTGTTCTTTAACGTGCACAGGATATGGCTCTCCCGCACACGGGGCCACGGCTTAACGTCCCATCCGACGGACGGCGGCCTGTTCCAAGCCCATCGGTGTCCCCTACTGACCGTGGGCAGGGCGGGGAATTTTGCGGAGATAAATCTGAACGCTGACCCAGCTGGGACTCGAACCTGAGAACTACAGATTACGAGCCTGGCGCGCTACTGACTGAGCCACCCCCGCCCCAATAATCCAACGTTACCGCATTATCTAGAGCAATAACGATTCAAGAGCCTGTTTCAATATCTAATCCTACCTTTGCGTTTTCATCTCCAGATTCTGCACCTCAATTAGAGTATGTGGAATCTATTTTAATCTATGTTGATACTGTTTGTCCGTCCGCTCCGTGAGCACGTGACTGAGGCAGTTTCGTAACTGACGTCTGCTTGATCGATAACTTCGTAGAAAACTATATGAAGATAGCTGTCGTTCAACTTTCTTCCAGAATCAAAAACAATTCTGACGCAACAGCTGTTCTCGAACGACCATCTTCCACATCACGTGATCGCAACGTCCATTGAGTGCAAGCCACCAAAAACACGCGGCAACAAATAGAAATTGCGATCGAATTGGAAAGGATTTTGATCGCTTGGTGACGGATATATCAGTAATTAGAAAATTCAGTGTACTCTTTCGTTATTTTTTATGTATTTTACGAATATTTTAGATCCATTCATGTATTCCTGTCCATTAAATTAACACCTTAGAAGACATTTCATCCATCCATACATACCCAATGGATGGGGCGCCAGGCTCGTAATCAGTAGTTCCCAGGTTCGAGTCCCAGCTGGGTCAGCGTTGAGATTTATCTGCGCAAAATTCCCCGCCCTGCCCACGGTCAGTAGGGGACACCGATGGGCTTGGAAAGGCCGCCGTCCGTCGGATGGGGCGTTAAGCCGTGGGCCCGTGTGCGGGAGAACCATACCCTGTGCACGTTAAAGAACACGCTGGGTGGCCTTGACGGGAGGCTACCATCTGTCTCTCAACAGCTGTTCCAGTGGGTCCCCTCCCCCAACCTTCTCTGAGCCTTCGGGGTCCATGTGACCTGGCCATTTAGCCCATGGTGTGCAAAAAAGTGCCGCTCAGAGGTAAAACAACCCAACCCAACCCACTGGGTGGGTGGTGTTATGGGTTTCTGAGAAGTATTCAATATTCCATTTTGTCTGTTCACAAAAAAAAGCTCAAGAAAATCTTCCACATATTTCTAAAACACCCACTTTGGGAATCACTAGTCCACCTCATCATTACTTAAAGGTTAAACCATCTAATGTCTAGGATACTAGCAATACATAAGCATCTAGAATCAAAGGATTCATGTTTCCTCTTATCTTGCTTACAAAGGGTCTACGTTTCACTACAATAACATACCGAAAGAACCAAACTGTTATACTTCTTGATATTAGTTTTCAGATGTATACATCTTTTTTTCCACAATCTCAAACAATCGTAAAAAATTACCAATATCAATTTTTACCTCCTTGTTCGGGGACGGGGGTGGCTCAGTCGGTAGCGCGCCAGGCTCGTAATCTGTAGTTCCCAGCTGGGTCAGCGTTGAGATTTATCTCCGCAAAATTCCCCGCCCTGCCCACGGTTAGTAGGGGACACCGATGGGCTTGGAAAGGCCGCCGTCCGTCGGATGGGACGTTAAGCCGTGGCCCCGTGTGCGGGAGAGCCATACCCTGTGCACGTTAAAGAACACGCTGGATGGCCTTGACGGAGGCTACCATCTGTCTCCCAACAGCTGTTCCAGTGGGTCCCCTTCCCCAACCTTCTCTGAGCCTTCGGGGTCCATGTGACCTGGCCATTTAGCCCATGGTGTGCAAAAAAGTGCCGCTCAGAGGTAAAACAACCCAATTATTCATATTCATGTTAATTATAGAAGAGTTTAAACAAATGACTCGCAAAGCATCTGCTTATCTGCAGGAGAGAAGAATAATAGCGTTACATGAAAATACATAAGATATAGTTTAGAACAATGTCATCGAATTATTTGAATTTCAGTGGAAGCTCCATTGTGGTGGTTTAAATTTTTATTTTAAATTTAGTGCCTAGAAGAAAATTTTTAGTTTTATTTTTGATTTCTTTAAATTTGTTTAATAAAATAATTTCCCTTGGTAATTGATTGAACACGTAAGGTACTGTATATGCCCTTGTACATTTCCCGTAATTGTTTAATATTTTTGGAAGTTGGAAATAATTTTTGTGTTTTTCCCATGAGAGGTTTTAGATTTAAATTGATTGTTAAAAAATATTTTAAAGTGATGCTGTATTTGTAAAGGTTGTGAAAAGGAAGTATGCCTCGATAATTTAGTCTTTTCGTTATGATAAAATGAATTTCTTAAGTTGTATGGGATTATATTTTTAGCAATGGATGATTGAATAGTTTCTATTTTCTTTATATTTGTGAGGCTGTATATTGTCAAACCATAAGTCAATATAGATTCACAGCTTTGTAAACCAAAATTCATGTATGTGTGCTTGCAGCAAATTGTAGTTTGCAAAGTTTAGATGAATATAGATGCAATTTCCCTGATTTTGAATATGTGTATTCCATCGGAAGGTTGTGTCTATGTAAAGTCCAAGATATTTATGGCTCTCAACACGCCCAATAACATCACAGTCGCAGCAGTCAGGGTCATGAGTAATCATTTTATGAGGACACAAGGATTCGTGGTTTTTTATTGCATAAGATGAGAGATCATAGTATCCTGGTGAATGAAAGCTCATCCATTTGGTTTTATCTGAGTTTATGTAAATACGATTAATGTGAGACCAGTTAATAATTTTGTTAAAATCATCTTGTGTATCTCGAATTGCGCATATATAAGGCATATTTCCGGATCGTGTGGGAACTGTGTATCTCGAACTGCGTATATATAAGGCATATTTCCGGATCGTGTGTCGAACTGCGTATATAGAAGGTTGGGGGAGGGGATCCACTGGAACAGCTGTTGGGAGACAGATGGTAGCCTCCCGTCAATGCTTAATTTAAAGTACTCCCCTCCGTGCTTAATTTAAAGTAAGTCCGAACACTATGGTTGATTACAGAATTCAGATAAAATATCTGGCAACGATTTTTTTTAGAAATTAGAGTGCGTGTCGCGTGACATGAAGGTTGCCGAATCTGCCATTAAGTTAAAATGTTTGATTTAATTAGGTTAATTTTTTTAATTACTAATTTCTAAACCTGGATCGTATGGGCTCACTCACGGAAATATTGATAAACCTGGATCGTGTGGGCTCCTCACAGCATATATATAAGGAGGGAACGTCATCAGCATATATATAGGGAGAGCCCTTCAGTTTAAAGTTAGTTAGATCATTAATATAAATAATAAATAAGAAGGACCTAAAATTGAACCTTGTGGGACACCAGTGCACACTGTTCTCTTCTCGCTAAAAACGCCATTAATGTTAGTAACATGCACTCTGTTTTTTAAATAATTTTCAAACCATTTGAGGGTAATACCTCGGATACCATAGGTATACAATTTTTAAAATAAAATATCATGATCTAACGTATCAAATGCCTTACGAAAGTCCAGAAAGATAGCAGCTGCTTTTCTTTCGTTGTTTAAAATTTCGTTAATGATGTCAGAAAATTCCGTTAAAAGTGTAATTTCATTTTTACCTTTTTGGAAACCATATTGTTTTTCACTAATAATGTTATGTTGTTTTAAGAAATTGGCTAGAACATTAGCTACATACTTTCAAGGATTTTGTGAAGAACGGGTAAGTTGGGTTGGGTTGTTTTACCTCTGAGCGGCACTTTTTTGCACACCATGGGCTAAATGGCCAGGTCACATGGACCCCGAAGGCTCAGAGAAGGTTGGGGGAAGGGACACACTGGAACAGCTGTTGGGAGACAGATGGTAGCCTCCCGTCAAGGCCATCCAGCGTGTTCTTTAACGTGCACAGGGTATGGCTCTCCCGCAGACGGGGCCACGGCTTAACGTCCCATCCGACGGACGGCGGCCTTTCCAAGTCCATCGGTGTCCCCTACTGACCGTGGGCAGGGCGGAGAATTTTTGCGGAGATAAATCTCAACGCTGACCCAGCTGGGGCTCGAACCTGGGAACTACAGATTACGAGCCTGGCGCGCTACCGACTGAGCCACCCCCATGGGAGGAATAAAAATTGAGGTAATAGAAGTTTGGATATATTTAGGAACTGTAGAGAGATTCTGTATACGGTTATCGTGTCTAAGATTGACAATAATGACTGCAAAGTTGTTGTTAAATTTCTCTGCTGCTTGAGTTTCAGACATACCTTGTGGCATATTCTTCATGATAAAATCGTCAATGGCAGTTTTAGGTTTATTGTTGATAATTTGGTTGATGAGTTCCCAATTTTGCTTTGGTTTATTTTTACATGACTCAAATTGTTTGAAGTAATATTTTTTCTTTTCCTGCCTAATAAGGGAGGTGATTGTGTTTCTTAAGTTTGTGTATAGTAATTTAAAATTTCTGTTTCTCTTGTTATTTTTGTAGTCAATCCAAACCGAGTCTCTTTTTCTTGTTAAGTTTATTATTTCATCATTTATCCAGTCTCTGCTATAATTGCGTTGTTTAATTTTTGAGCCATCCGATAGTTTATTAATCTTGCTGTTGTTAACAATTGCTGTATATTTTTTTTTATGAATGCTTCATAAAGTACGCCTATTGGTTCTGAATTTGGGGTTTCGTTTTCCAGATCCTCTGTCCAGCCAGTTTGTTAGACTTATTTCTTTGCATACGTTTTTATGATCTAAGATAGTTTTCGTGTTAAAATTGCTGTCTAGCTTTTTAGTGTGATTGGACGAATTCCCAAGTTTTTTTTTCCCGCAAGTTGACGCAATTAAGTAGTGATCTGCTATCCTACTGCAAAAAATCATTGAATTTGTGTCGAGTTAAATATCAAGTCGGTCGTTAATGTGATCAATGCATGTCTGAGAGAGAGAGAGTCACCAATGATGTCTTCCCTGGTGATGCCAGTAATGATAGGTGAGAAACCAAACTAGGTTAGCAACTCTACGTATTTGGCAAATCCGTGTTTTTTTGATATTTTTGATATCTAAATTAAAGTCTCCAACTAGTATTTGATTGCGATGTTTATCAGTTGTTTGGAACCAGTTTTTGAGGTTAGAGAGAAAAGTGTTAACGTCCGAGCTAGGTGATCTGTAAATAGCAAATAAATTGAAAGTTAAATTATACTTGTAGATATTTATATTCAGTGTTTCAGCTGGAATTACAAGTGAAGGTATCGTTTTGACTAATAATGTGTCGCGGAAGAAAAGTAGAATCCCATGTTCAAACGGACCAGGAGTTCTCGTAAAAAGTTGATTAAAATTTTCTAAATTGAACAATGAAGCGTCCATGCTGAGTATGTTAGTTTCTGTCAATATAATATCTAAAAATTTCAAGATATCTTTAAGATAAACACAGAGTATCCCTTTTTTTTTCAGACTTCGAATGTTCACATGCAGAAAGCTTAAATGTTCATCAGATTCATAACATAATTTACTAGTCAAGAACCATTCCTTAACTTCTTCATAGTCGCACAGAACATTTTCGTTGTGATCAAATGTTGGTAAGTCATCAAAATGAAAAGTCGCCATGGCAGAACAAATAAGGTGGAGCAAATAAGCAATATATTTCCAGTTTAAAATTCATCGAAATCCGTCAGCATATCAATTCGAATTACGCTCTCACCATCAGTTTTTCTCATCATGATTTTCCCGTTCCGAAACCAGACGTATTTAAAAATTTTTGATTTGGCCAGGCACCTCGCTTTCCAGAAAAGTTCTCTGTTCATTGGAGTTAAATTTTCATTTATTGCTTAAGAAGAGATGGTCCTAACTTTTGCATAGGACGGAGTACCAACTGGAAGACAATCGGTCAATTCACTCTGTACTTGATTCAGACAACAGAGCAGTAGCCCGCACTAATGACCTAGCGGACATGGGTCAGCAGAAGCCACACATACAACTGCTCTGTTATCAACTTGTCCTTTCGCTATAATCACATGGCCACAACAGCTTCAGACTAGCGTTTTTTCAGCGTCATCAATGATGTTACTAGCATAGATTTTAGATTTTTTTTTTGACACCCATTGCTCACGTTCGTTTCTAGATTTAAATTGGGCAATAATCGCAGGTGTTTTTTTTTGTTCCTTGTTGGCAGTCTGTGTAAAGCTTCAAGTTGATCAATGTTAAAATTATTTATATCTAGCGCTTTTGCAACATTGATCATCATCTGATTTAGATTTTCTTTCTCATCCTGGTCGTCCATTGGAATGCCATGTATCTCGATATTTCAGGGGGCGGGGGTGGCTCAGTCGGTAGCGCGCCAGGCTCGTAATCTGCAGTTCCCAGGTTCGAGTCCCAGCTGGGTCAGCATTGAGATTTATCTCCGCAAAATTCCCCGCCCTGCCCACGGTCAGTAGGGGACACCGATGGGCTTGGAAAGGCCGCCGTCCGTCGGATGGGACGTTAAGCCGTGGCCCCGTGTGTGGGAGAGCCATACCCTGTGCACGTTAAAGAACACGCTGGATGGCCTTGACGGGGGGGCTACCATCTGTCTCCCAACAGCTGTTCCAGTGGGTCCCCTCCCCCGACCTTCTCTGAGCCTTCGGGGTCCATGTGACCTGGCCATTTAGCCCATGGTGTGCAAAAAGTGCCGCTCAGAGGTAAAACAACCCAACTCGATATTTCGGTTTCTGCCGTATTGTTCAAAGTCATTAATTTGCAAATTAGAGCCGTATTCTCTTGAGTGAGATCTGCACATGTAGTTTCAATGGTAGCTAGTTTACTCAGTGTCTATTTGCGTCGCTTCATATTCGTGAAATTTATTCAAAAGTGTATCATATTGAGATGTGAAAAATTCTACTGAATGCCTTAAGTGTTTGATTTCGTTTCTTAAATGCGTTATTTCATTCAGTAACGTTTGAAAATTTCGTTTCATGTTGCGCCGAAGATGGGGTTCGTATACTAGAGTTACAGCCATCTCGAAGTGTCTTAGAGGAGCGGTGACCCAAGGATATCTCCTGGTTGTAGTCACTGTTGCTATTCGATGTCGGCGAGGGTGATACACGTGTGTATCACCCTCGCCGACATCGACATTCTTTACAGGCATCGACCTCCGTTTTTCTTAAATACGCCTGTAAAGAATGGCGACATCGACATTCTTTACAGGCGTATTACCTCCGTTTTTCTTATCTGAAACGGGTCTGTTGTTTGTTCTGCTTAATTTGCAGTCAGTACAGAGCCACCTTTTTTCCTTCTCATGGGTCATCTTTTTGTAGTTTCTCTCCGTTGTGCCAGAGCACCCAAAATGCAGATTCCCTTTGCATCCTGGAAAGGCCGCCGTCCGTCGGATGGGACGTTAAGCCGTGGCCCCGTGTGCGGGAGAGCCATACCCTGTGCCCGTTAAAGAACACGCTGAATGGCCTTGACGGGAGGCTACCATCTGTCTCCCAACAGCTGTTCCAGTGGGTCCCCTCCCCCAACCTTCTCTGAGCTTTCGGGGTCCATGTGACCTGGCCATTTAGCCCATGGTGTGCAAAAAAGTGCCGCTCAGAGGGAAAACAACCCAACCCAATCCCTTTGCATCCACTGCACAGCACGTGATCGGCATTAGGAGCAATTGTTTCTCCACATCTGTAACACATTTGAATTCATTGCGTAGAGAGTTTTGTCTTACAAGTCCAACGGCGGGATCCACTATTGGGAGATGCACAAATTGGGCCCTAAACTTTGAGGCTTAATTGATTTTAGCCAGCTCACACAAGGCGGGAAAACACGACGGACTTGCGGGGGCGGACTTGGCTTTCTGCAATAAGGAAATAAGTTTTAATCCTGAATAAGACGTAGATGATTTTTTTCTGATTTCTGTCTTTCTCCTAAGGTTTTATCTTCCTAGCAGATTCACATTCTCTTAAACTGTGAAAAATTTAATTTTCAAAGAAATAAATTTTTTAAAAATCTTGAAGGCATTGGAATTAAGGATTTTACACTAAATTTAATTTTGAATTTTTCTACCTTATCTACTCAACTTAAAATTTTTCGTTTTATGCTTGACTTCCTCCAAGAAACAAATATATAGAATAAATTATAAAAAAAAAATAAAAAAATAAAAAAAAAATATATATAAAAGGAATAATACATAAAAAATATATAAAAAATAAAAAAATATTAAAATATTTAAAATATATATATATATAAATAATAAAAATAATAATAATCTCTTAAAAACTTTAAAAAATTAAAAAAAATTTAAATAAAAAAAAGGAGAGTAAATAATTGAAAAAAAAAATTGAGAAAAATAAGATAAATACATATGTCCACTAAATCCTAAATGGGAAAGCCTGAGGAAAGTTCTCCCAAATCTAGTGACGTATAAAATGAATGAATGAATCATACCCGGATGTAAGTGGACTGCTTAGGGACTAATTGATTTTAATCTACATTCAAGTAGCATTAATATCAAAAGCCTACTCCTCCTCATTCCCCAAAATAAGCCTTCTCACGGCAAGATAGGGCTGAAAATAAATAAATTGTGCTTTGTTGTTGTACCTTTGAGCTGCATATTTTTGCACACTGTAGTCTAAAGGCAAGGTAACAAAGACCCCGAGAGCTCAGGGCAGATGGAAAAGATCCTTTACCTGACAGCTGCTTAGAGATTTATGGAAGCCTTTCATCAAGACCAGAGAGTTTTTAACCCACACAGTGTCACGACTTAATGTTCCATCCGAGGGATGGTGATCTTTCTAAGCCCATTAATTTCCCCCTTTTGAATTGATGTCAGAATGGAAGTTTCCAGAGAAAGAAGATAAATGAAGGATTGAAAGAAATCCATTCTGATATTGATTTTCAACTATATTATTCCAATATTTGGGTTGGGTTGTTTTACCTCTGAGCGGCACTTTTTTGCACACCATGGGCTAAATGGCCAGGTCACATGGACCCCGAAGGCTCAGAGAAGGTTGGGGGAGGGGACCCACTGGAACAGCTGTTGGGAGACAGATGGTAGCCTCCGGTCAAGGCCATCCAGCGTGTTCTTTAACGTGCACATGGTATGGCTCTCTCGCACACGGAGCCAAGGCTTAACGTCCCATCCGACGGACGGCGGCCTTTCCAAGCCCATCGGTGTCCCCTACTGACCGTGGGCAGGGCGGGGAATTTTGCGGAGATAAATCTCAACGCTGACCCGGCTGGGACTCGAACCTGGGAACTACAGATTACGAGCCTGGCGCGCTACCGACTGAGCCACCCCCGCCCCATATTCCAATATTTTGAGATTTATGGAAGTGGAAATATTTTAACAGCATCCTTTGCTCATCCTGAAATAATCAATTCCTTCAAAACTGACAAACACTTAAAGCAGCTTCGAACCAACTTGAAAAAACAAATACCCCTTTTGTAAACGGTTTAGCGAAGTACTCATTATTTAAGGGTTAATTAAAACTAGACGTTGGGTTGTTTTACCTCTGAACGGCACTTGTTTTGCATAGTAGTTTAAATGGGCAGGTCACAAGGGTCCCGAGACCTCAGAAAAGATTGGGGAAAGGAAATCCACTAGACAGCTGTTACGAGACAGAGGGCAATCTCCCGTCAAAGCCATCGAGAATCTTCTTTAACCTTCACAGGATATGGATGGAGTGCACATGGATCCATGGTGTAACGTCACATCCGAGGGATGGTGATACTTCCAAGCCCATAGGTTTTCCATTTTCTACCGAGTAAAAAACGAAAGTTAACCGAAAAAGAAGATAAAAGATGTAAAGAAATCTATTATAATCTTGATTTTCAATAATATTCATCTAGTGTTTTGAATGTTATGGAAGTATAAATACACTATAGGAAAATCAAATTGCAACAACTGGAAAGGTTAATGCCATTCTATTGAAACACAGGCAACTATTCGCATACACTGAGATGTACGATTGATTACATTATCAAAAAAATATATGGAAAATTACCACTTTACCTATCCGGTAAAGTGTAGCTTCAATGGTAGTGGTACCGTCGCTCAAAAAAGTATCCGAACACTATACAGAATTCAGAAAAAATATTTGGCAACGATTTTTTTAGAAATTAGTGATCTGGCAACCTTCGTGTCACGTGATTACAGAATTCAGGAAAAATATCTACAGCAACTGTACACGCTCCAGTTACCGTTCATAGCAAGCTGGAGCGTGTGCAGTTACTGCACACGCTCCAGTTTGCTGTGAACGGTAACTGCACACGCTCAATATTTCCGTGAGTGAGCCCAGACGATCTAGTATATAAATAATATGACCACTTACAGTCGCTCAAAAAAGTATCCGAACACTATAGTTGATTACAGAATTCAGAAAAAATATCTGGCAACGATTTTTTTAGAAATTAGTGATCTGGCAACCTTCGTGTCACGTGACAAGAAGGTTGCCACCTAATCGGTAAAGTGGTATAATTAGTATGATGTTGAACTGCTCCACGCAGTAATGCATTCATCAACATGGCGGGGAAGACTATCGTACAGCTCTATAAAGTCCTCCTGAGAGATAGATCCTGAGTGGTTGGTACATCTTAGGTGTTGTTGGAGCTGTCGGCTCATCATGTCTCAGACTGTTCAATAGGAGAAAGGTCCGGCGAAGGTTGTTGGCCATGATGGTACCTGAACGTTTTCATTGTGTTGATACTGTAGACTAATGCGGGCTGTGTTGCAAAGGACGTTATCTTGCTGGTAAAAGGTTCCCTGCTGAACAAATGGGACAGCCAGTGACTGCAAAATATTGGTAACATCGTTGGGCAGTTAGAGATCCTTTTATGATGACCAGTTCTGACCGAGATGTCCGAATAATGGTAGGGGACACCGATGGGCTTGGAAAGGCCGCCGTCAGTCGGATGGGACGTTAAGCCGTGGCCCCGTGTGCGGAAGAGCCATACCCTTTGCACGTTAAAGAACACGCTGGATGGCCTTGACGGGAGGCTACCATCTGTCTCCCAACAGCTGTCCCAGTGGGTCCCACCCCCAACCTTCTCTGAGCCTTCGGGGTCCATGTGACCTGGCCATTTAGCCCATGGTGTGCAAAAAAGTGCCGCTCAGAGGTAAAACAATCCAACCCATATCCGAATAATGGCACCCCACACCACACACCAAGACACCAGGTGACGGAGCTGTGTGACGATGACGCAAGCACAGGGTGGCATTCCTTTCCCCTGGATGGCGAACACGTTGTCTACCGTTGTGCTGACCAAGACAAAAGTGAGATTCGTCACTAAACACCACGGTACTCCACTCTTTTTCGTTCCAATTGTGTCTGAGGCGACACCACTGAAGACGTGCTTGCATGTGGGCAGATGTGAAGGGCAAACGCAATACCGGAAATAGGCTCGCAATGAAAACTGTAAAAGCTTGTTGTTTACAGTCGCCTGTTGGTATTCGATGTGTTACCTGTTGCCACTCCTTTTGCAGTTGAGTGGTAGTCCGAATCTGTCACGCAATGCCACGCGTCGCAAATGGTGGTCCTGTCGCTTCATGATCATAAATCATCTTCCTCATCCTTGTCGGTGTGGGGCGGGGGTGGCTCAGTCGGTAGCGCGCCAGGCTCGTAATCTGTAGTTCCCAGGTTCGAGTCCCAGCTGGGTCAGCGTTGAGATTTATCTCCGCAAAATTCCCCGCCCTGCCCACGGTCAGTAGGGGACACCGATGGGCTTGGAAAGGCCGCCGTCCGTCGGATGGGACGTTAAGCCGTGGCCCCGTGTGCGGGAGAGCCATACCCTGTGCACGTTAAAGAACACGCTGGATGGCCTTGACGGGAGGCTACCATCTGTCTCCCAACAGCTGTTCCAGTGGGTCCCCTCCCCCAACCTTCTCTGAGCCTTCGGGGTCCATGTGACCTGGCCATTTAGCCCATGGTGTGCAAAAAAGTGCCGCTCAGAGGTAAAACAACCCAACCCTTGTCGGTGTGTGCTGGATCCTTTTTGAACCCACTGGCTCCATATGTGTACGATAGTGTTGGGATTGCGGCCAACAAGGTTGGTCACATCTCTGTACGACAAACCATCTTCTCGAAGTCCGAGGATTCTTCCACGCTCTCTTTAGGGCGGGGGTGGCTCAGTCTGTAGCGCGCCAGGCTCGTAATCTGTAGTTCCCAGGTTCGAGTCCCAGCTGGGTCAGCGTTGAGATTTATCTCCGCAAAATTCCCCGCCCTGCCCACGGTCAGTAGGGGACACCGATGGGCTTGGAAAGGCCGCCGTCCGTCGGATGGGACGTTAAGCCGTGGCCCCGTGTGCGGGAGAGCCATACCCTGTGCACGTTAAAGAACACGCTGGATGCCCTTGACGGGAGGCTACCATCTGTCTCCCAACAGCTGTTCCAGTGGGTCCCCTCCCCCAACCTTCTCTGAGCCTTCGGGGTCCATGTGACCTGGCCATTTAGCCCATGGTGTGCAAAAAAGTGCCGCTCAGAGGTAAAACAACCCAATCTTCCACGCTCAAAGTCTGTTAACTGTTGAAACAGTGTCGACGTCTGCGTAAGAGAATCGTTAGCGGTTTAAAACAATTTCTACCAACATTTTATCAACCAGGGAGCTTTGGTTGCCTTTATCTGTGTTCGACTGCTCCGCACCTGTGACGTCAGCTCATGCCTGTCCAGTCGTTTCGATCGTCTTGCGGACCTAATCATTTCCATGCATTTCCATATACTACCGCCTTCCTAAATTTCGTCACATTTGCCTAACTTCTTGCAAGTGTTGCATTTTTTATTTCCTGTAGTGTATTTCAGTAGCAGCCTGTGCTCGTCCTGAAATAATTCGTTCAAAAACGATGGAAACCGAAATCAGTTTTACACATACTTCTAAACCGAAACCATTTTGTAAAAGCTTTGACGTAATACTTCCATCTTAATGTTTCATCTATAACAATTCATATTTAAAAAAAAACTCAAGCAGCTGCTTGCCACAGAGGTCTGACAGGAGCCTGTCAGTTTATATGCCATAATAGAAGGTCTGTAAGGATGGCAGGACCTCAGCAGAAAAACGACACAAACATCCATGCCTTATCCGGGCATGGACGTTTGTCCGTGGGCAACGTCCATGCTGGGGTGGTCGTCCACGGTGGTCGTCCATGCTGTCCATGGGCACGTTTGTCCGTGGGCTTGAACCCAGGTCCCTTAGTTCAGTAGCCAAGCGCGTTAACCACTATACTGAACTAATATTTTTTTAAAATAAAGATTGAGATAAGTAGTGTGAATCAATCATTTCGTAGTAAAAAAAATTGCGAACTTATGAAGATAGAATTTTGTTTTACCGTAGCAAAGAGAGTCTCTATTTTTCTTTCCAGGCAGGGAACTAAAGCAAAATTTAGATAATATATCTTGTCGTAAAACAACAACATTTAGTACTAATGATAAAATTGGATTCAACAGATAAAGCTCTACTCCTCCTGTTTTACGACTTTCCCATATTTACAGTTTTAAAACAAAAAAATGCAAACTCCTAAAAGAACTCTTCATCTGGGAAATGAGTAAGAGAGCGTCTGCAGCTGCCAACTTCGTGGCGCATTCTCTGTAAGGAGAAACAAGGCTCACATGGAAAACAATCGACCATGCCAGACAATCTCTCCAGCGCAACAATAGCATAGGCGGAAAAAGCACCAAAAAATAAATATTTCCTAAGGCCACCAGATGGCAGGAAAATCTGGCATTATGACAAAGAAATATACGCCGAGCTTGAAAGAGGGCATATCCGACCTTTTCTTCATCTTAATCGATTTTGCGTAATTTTCGATCATATAAATTTTAGAACTTTCAGTACAGTAGCTCAAAAAAATATCCGAACACTACGGTTGATTAGAATTCAGAAAAAATATCTGTCAAGGATTTTTTAGAAATTAGTGAGTGATCTGGCAACCTTCGTGTCACGTGACACGAAGGTTACCAGATCACTAATTTCTAAAAAAATCTTTGCCAGATGTTTTTTCTGAATTCTGTGCTCAAAAAAATATCCGAACACTACGGTTGATTACAGAATTCAGAAAAAATATCTGGCAAGGATTTTTTTTCTAGAAATTAGTGATCTGGCAACCTTCGTGCCACGTGACACGAATGTTGACAGATCACTAATTTCTAAAAAAAAAAATCGTTGTCAGATATTTTTTCTGAATTCTGTAATCAACCGTAGTGTTCGGATATTTTTTTTGAGCGACTGTACACCAGAATTTTAGGTCATTTTCCGGTTGCCAATATTTCAATACTTTCTTTGCATTGGTGGATGTTTCACAAAAATAGCGCTTGAGCAGGAAAAATAGGTAAAGACGTTAAAATATTCATTCTGGAAATGGAAGCGTTGTTTTTGTGTTATATAGAACTTTCTTCTTCTGCTCTAAGTTATCGCGCTGGATTTTACATTATGCTGCTTGTCGTTTTGTAACATTTCAGATCTGTAAATTATTTATGCGTCCCAAGTGACATGGGCGGTACTTGCCAAAGCTATCAATTGCTTAGAAGGCAATTTACACGGGAAAGAGAAGGTTTTCAACAGATTCTAAACAGCATCTTTTTTATTCTACCACTTCAGAGTAAACCATCTAAACTCTCAAGGGGGGGGAATCAATTTTCAAACCATAGCATGTTGTTTTGTTGTCATTGTTGCCACTTTTATTATTCGATTAGGTTGTTTTACCTTAGAGAGGCACTTTTTCGTACATAATGGGCTAAATGTTGAGGTTACAAGGACCCCAAGGGCTCAAGCCTAGTTCGGGGAAGGACTTGGATTGTTTTGCTTTTGAGAGGCATTTTTTTCACCAGTCACAAGTACCCCAAGGTTCAGAGAAGGTTAGGGAGGGGACTATTATTATTAGCGGGCAGCTATTAGGAGACTGGCGTTATTCTCCCATCCAGGCCATCCAACGTGTTCTTTAATATGCACAGAGTACGGTTCTCCTGTACATGGGACCACGGCTTAATGATTCATCCAATGGACAATGGATTCATCCATCCGGAGCCTTTTCAAGCTCATTGTGTACAGTCGCTCAAAAAAGTATCCGAACACTGTGGTTGATTACAGAATTCAGAAAAAATATCTTTGCCAGATCACTTATTCAAAAAAAGGTTGCCAGATCACTAATTTCTAAAAAAAATCGTTGCCAGATATTTTTTCTGAATTCTGTAATTAACCATAGTGTTCGGATAATTTTTTGAGCGACTGTAGGTGGTCATATTGTTTTGATACTAGATCGTGTGGGCTCATTCACGGAAATATTGAGCGTGTGCAGCTACCGTTCACAGCAAACTGGAACGTGTGCAGTAACTGCACACGCTCCAGTTTGCTGGAGCGTGTACAGTTGCTGTACACGCTGCAGATACTTTTCCTGAATTCTGTAATCACGTGACACGAAGGTTGCCAGATCACTAATTTCTAAAAAAATCGTTGCCAGATATTTTTTCTGAATTCAGTAATCAACCATAGCGTTCGGATACTCTTTTGAGCGACTGTACACTGGGCATGCAAGGGTCCGTTGGCCAATGGGTATGTCCACATCTTCTGCGCGCGGCTGAAACTTCCCGAACGCACAGATCCTTAGGCACATTTCCCATCCCTTGCTCCTAACGGAACTGTCTCCAATGCTCTTTCTAGACGAAGAGGCCGCCACAAAAGTGGTCATGGCTCCCCCGACCCCTCCTCACCCTTCGGTATAACTTGATCGAACCCTTACAACAATAGAACAACAATTACAACAACAATGTGTTGAAGCAGACAAAACAAAAATAATCCCGCTACAACAGTGGATTTGGGTTGGGTTGTTTTTGAGCGGCACTTTTTTGCACACCATGGGCTAAATGGCCAGGTCACATAGACCCCGAAGGCTCAGAGAAGGTTGGGAGAGGGGACCCACTGGAACAGCTGTTGGGTGACAGATGGTAGCCTCCCGTCAACGCCACCCAACGTGTTCTTTAACGTGCACAGGGTATGACTCTCCCGCACACGTAACCACGCTTAACGTCCCATCCGACGGACGGCGGCCTTTCCAAGCCCATCGGTGTCCCCTACTGACCGTGGGCAGGGCGGGGAATTTTGCGGAGATAAATCTCAACGCTGACCCAGCTGGGACTCGAACCTGTGAACTACAAATTACGAGCCTGGCGCGCTACCGACTGAGCCACTCCCGCCCCTACAACAGTGGAAGAAAAAGCAGCAACAGCATTGACAATATTAGCAATAGTAATATACGCTGTAATATAATATAATATAACTACAACAACTGTAATATACGGAGCTCCAAGCAACAGCTGTAATAGAAACAGCGAAAGTTACAATGACAAAGGAACATCTGTATAATTATGAGAACAACATCAGCTGCAAGAAATGATGCAACAACAGCAATAAAACAGTAGTAGCAGCTACAACGTGAACAACATCAGTAACATCAAAAATATTTGAAAGAAATAGAAGCGAAGCTGGCTTTTAATTAACGCTGAAGCATCTTGGAAGCTTAGTTACAGTCTGGAAGTAATTTAATTTTGGTAGGAAATAATGATGTTAATACAAGGGATACAGGATACGAGATCACATCAGATCGGGACAATCCAGAGTAATATTACCTGAAAATTAGCTCCAACAACAACACGACTGCAGCAGGCTGAAGACTGAACAGAAACATTAAGCATATATTATTCATAAGCGTAATGAAAACATCGCAATGCTTGCTGCAAATGTGTCTCAGGGAGGTTTCGCAACTCTGAATTGTATTATGATATCTGTCTAGTAAAGGGAGATGCGGTTTAGTCATGGTTGCCAACAACTCATTGAAGAATGAATCACTGGCAGCTGCATCTGCTGTTAAGGAAGAGGAGGAAGATCTCTCCTCTCTAGTTACGGGAAGAGGGAGAGGTTGCGATGGGCTTTGTGCTGAAGAGATGAAGCTGATAAAAGACTGGAGGCTCTCTCTTCTGGATGCAAGTAAAGACGTGATCAAATAAGCTGTATTCTGGACAAAGAGGATGGGGATCTCATTACCTGAAGGTCATTTCCACGTGGGGTACAGTCGCTCAAAAAAGTATCCGAACACTATGGTTGATTACAGAATTCAGAAAAAATATCTGGCAACGATTTTTTTTAGAAATTAGTGATCTGGCAACCTTCGTGTCACGTGATTACAGAATTCAGGAAAAATATCTGGAGCGTGTACAGCAACTGTACACGCTCCAGTTACCGTTCACAGCAAACTGGAGCGTGTGCAGTTACTGCCCACGCTCCAGTTTGCTGTGAACGGTAACTGCACACGCTCAATAATTCTGTGAGTGAGCCACACGATCTAGTATCAAAATAATATGACCACCTACAGTCGCTCAAAAAAAAGTATCCGAACACTACGGTTGATTACAAAATTCAGAAAAAATATCTGGCAACGATTTTTTTTTCTGAGTTCCGTAATCAACCATAGTGTTCGGATACTTTTTTGAGCGACTGTACAAAGACATTTATCCTTCAATGCATTGGGTAGGTGAGGGGAAAGTTCGATACAGGAGAAATTGTTGGATGCGGAGAATTTTCAGGTGCAGATTGATTTGGTGATGGGTTGGGTTGGGTTGTTTTACCTCTGAGCGGCACTTTTTTGCACACAATGGGCTAAATGGCCAGGTCACATGGACCCCGAAGGCTCAGAGAAGGTTGGGGGAGGGGGCCCACTGGAATAGCTGTTGGGAGACAGATGGTAGCCTCCCGTCAAGGCCATCCAGCGTGTTCTTTAACGTGCACAGGGTATGGCTCTCCCACACACGGGGCCACGGCTTAACGTCCCATCCGACGGACGGCGGTCTTTCCAAGCTCATCGGTGTCCCCTACTGACCGTGGGCAGAGCGGGGAATTTTGCGGAGTGATTTGGTGATGATTCAAATATTGATGATTGAGCTTTCAAGCTCATTGCACATATGGCGGAAGAAATGTGGAAATGTCTTCGTGACCTTTCCATAAGTATTTGCTATTGGATTGAAGGTAGCTTAGC
Source organism: Ryuthela nishihirai (assembly GCA_038380435.1). NCBI lineage: Eukaryota > Metazoa > Arthropoda > Arachnida > Araneae > Heptathelidae > Ryuthela > Ryuthela nishihirai. The sequence continues at coordinate 131,385 of JAWZYU010000375.1, read as the reverse complement.
GAATTAACTATTCACAAAAAGGAACTTTCTGAAGTAATAAAAGAAATTTTGTGCACACAAGTTCGGATTAAGGGGAATTCCGGAAGTTGCAGCTTTGTTCGAACTTTGTCTCTTTTGTCTTTAATAGAAAGAATTCAAATTGAATGGAACACGAAGATCACGATTTCTTTTAAACAGCAAACTTTAATTAATGAGTCAAACATAAATAAATACAAATTTAATTAGAAATAGATTGGCCACTCATCTTTTTCTGTTGCCATATGATACATCCACATCCTCATCTTCTTCTGTTGCCATATGATACATCCACATCCTCATCTTCTTCTGTTGCCATATGATACATCCTCATCTTCTTCTGTTGCCATATGATACATTCACATCCTCATCTTCTTCTGTTGCCATATGATACATCCGCATCCTCATCTTCTGTTGCCATATGATACATCCACATCCTCATCTTCTTCTGTTGCCATATGATACATCCACATCTTCATTTTCTTCTGTCGCCATATGATATCTAGCCACATCATCACATGTCACGTGACACGAAGGGTGCCAGATTACTAATTGCTTAAAAAAAATCGTTTCCAGATATTTTTTCTGAATTCTGTAATCAACCATAGTGTTCGGATACTTTTTTGAGCGACTGTAGGTGGTCATATTATTTTGATACTAGATCGTGTGGGCTCACTCACGGAAATATTGAGTGTGTGCAGTTACCGTTCACAGCAAACTGGAGCGTGTGCAGTAACTGCACACACTCCAGTTTGCTGTGAACGGTAACTGGAGCGTGTACAGTTGCTGTACACGCTCCAGATATTTTTCCTGAATTCTGTAATCACGTGACACGAAGGTTGCCCGATCACTAATTTCTAAAAAAACATCGTTGCCAGATGTTTTTTCTGAATTCTGTAATCAACCACAGTGTTCGGATACTTTTTTGAGCGACTGTAGGTGGTCATATTATTTTGATACTAGATCGTGTGGGCTCACTCACAGAAATATTGAGCGTGTGCAGTTACCGTTCACAGCAAACTGGAGCGTGTGACAATAACTGCACACGCTCCAGTTTGCTGTGAACGGTAACTGGAGCGTGTACAGTTGCTGTACACGCTCCAGATATTTTTCTTGAATTCTGTAATCACGTAACACGAAGGTTGCCAGATCACTAATTTCTAAAAAAATCGGTGCCAGATATTTTTTCTGAATTCAGTAATCAACCATAGTGTTCGGATACTTTTTTTGAGCGACTGTACGACCGTCTTCAAACTGTTGGTCCCATAAGGAGAGCCTGATGAGACATCGCATTATCTTTATGCGGCGTGTGCTTCTCAGTGGATTTCCGCACAATTCATGTTTTTCACCCGCAAACAGCGGACTATTTCGTGGACTTTTAATTATGGAGTAATAATCAAGTTGACGTTCCATCATTCACGAACAGCAGAAACGCACCATGCAAGTTCGAGTGTTGTAGATGCGCGGTCGAATAGTTATACTACGTCATACATCCCTCCCAAGCACAAATGTTGTTTTAGTACTACGACGACAGGTAGCGCTGATTGCAACTTGCGTTTTGATATGCCTACGTATAAACTGTAAAAAAAAAATACCCTTTCAAGCAGCTGCTTACCACAGAGATCTGACAGCTTATACGTCATAGTAGAAAGGTGTGTGAGGATGGCGGGACCTCAACAGAAAAACGACGCGAACATCCATGCCTTATCCGGGGCTCGAACCCAAGTCCTTTTGATCAGTAGCCAAGCGCGCTAGGGGCGGGGATGGCTCAGGCGGTAGCGCGCCAGGCTCGTAATCTGTAGTTCCCAGGTTCGAGTCCCAGCTGGGTCAGCGTTGAGATTTATCTCCGCAAAATTCCCTGCCCTGCCCACGGTCAGTAGGGGACACCGATGGGCTTGGAAAGGCCGCCGTCCGTAGGATGGAACGTTAAGCCGTGGCCCCGTGTGCGGGAGAGCCATACTCTGTGCACGTTAAAGAACACGCTGAATGGCCTTGACGGTAGGCTACCATCTGTCTCCCAACAGCTGTTCCAGTGGGTCCCCTCCCCCAACCTTCTATGAGCCTTCGGGGTCCATGTGACCTGGCCATTTAGCCCATGGTGTGCAAAAAAGTGCCGCTCAGAGGTAAAACAAAAGCCAAGCGCGCTAACCACTCAGCCACGGGACGGGTATATGATTAAAAATTACAATTTTAAAATCACAACTTTCTGTAAGAAATAGGAAGAAAAATTCTTGTACAGCCGTTAAGAAAATATAATATTTTTAATGGGAAATATATAAATTTTTTAATTCAATTTCCCTTTTTAAAATGGTTGGTTGTTTTACCTCTGAGCGACACTTTTTTGCACACCATGGGCTAAATGGCCAGGTGACAAGGACTCTAAACGATCAGAGAAGGTTGGGGGAGGGGACCCACTAGAACAGCTGTTGAGAGACAGAGGGGTAAGCCTCCCGTCAAGGCCATCCAGCGTGTTCTTTAACGTGCACAGGGTATGGCTCTCCCGCACACGGGGCCACGGCTTAACTTCCCATCCGACGGACGGCGACGTTTCCAAGCCCATCGGTGTCCCCTACTGACCGTGGGCAGGGCGGGGAGTTTTTTTGCGGAGATAAATCTCAACGCTGACCCAGCTGGGACTCGAACCTGGAAACTGCAGATTACGAGCCTGGCGCGCTACCGACTGAGCCACCCCCGCCCATTTTAAAATGGTATGAAAAATAAATTTAATACGAAAACGAAAACTTGAATTTTGCTCGCTCATGAGGACTGTCTTGAGATCAGTCCTCCCCTCAGATTCCATCCAGTCCCTAGGTATTTCTTCGTCTAGGTCCGCTGAGAATTTAACCGAGCTGAACACGACTTTTCATCGTCATCGGTTGGATTCTTGTGCGGCAGGCGCCCACCCGTAGCCAAGGGACATGCGCCGCTGCCTTGTCTGCGGGAAAAACACAACTGGTCGGCCGTATTTCACGCTGCTGAAGGTCGGAAACTAAATATTTGTCAAAGAAATGTAAGCCATCCAGATGGAAATTTTACTTCAACCGAATGTCAACCGGGATTTTCATTTTTCTTACATTTCAGAAATCCCGGCAGCGTGACGATCACACATTTGCTGAAAGTTGAGGAGGACACGTGGGAAGGGAACTTCTGGCGGAAGACGCGATCGTCATGGTAACAATAATGATCTTTATCGATCTTTTCGGAAGCGCATTAAGAATTAAGATTGTTGCTTATTTTTAGCATTTTCAATAACCTTGGTGACATTTGTGTACAAAACTTTCAACTTGTTTCCATTTATGCTGTACTGAAACTGAGATATCTTATCTACTATATTACCTGGGACTTTTTGGGGCAGGGGTGCTCAGTCGGTAGCGCGCCAGACTCGTAATCTGTAGTTCCCAGGTTCGAGTCCCAGCTGGGTCATCGTTGAGATTTATCTCTGCAAAATTCTCCGCCCTGCCCACGGTCAGTAGGGGACACCTATGGGCTTGGAAAGGCCGCCGTCCGTCAGATGGGACGCTAAGCCGTGGCCTCGTGTACGGGAGAACCATACCCTGTGCTCGTTAAAGAACACAGTGGATGGCCTTGACGGGAGGTACCATCTGTCTCCCAGCAGCTGTTCAAGTAGGTCCCCAACCTTCTCTGAGCCTTCGGGGTCCACGTGACCTGGCCATTTAACCCATGGTGTGCAAAAAGAGTGCCGCTCAGAGAAATAGCAATACCCAACCTGGTGTTTTGGTATTGCTATTTCTGGTGTTCAAGTAATAAACCTAATAGTAGTCGAGATAATTTCCAAATATGCCGGGAATAGGGATGAGGTAGCGCGGCTGGCTTCATCAGCAGTTCCCAGGTTCGACTCCCAGCTGGGACAGCGTCGAGATTTATCTCCGCAAAACTTCCTGCCCACGGTCAGTAGGGGACACTGATGGGCTAGTAAAGACCGTCGTCCATCGGAATGGACGTAAAGCCGTGGCCCTGTTAGCGGGAGAGTCATACCCTGTGCACGTTAAAGAACGTTCTGGATGGCCTTGGCGGGAGGCTACCATCTGTCTCCTAACAGCTGTCCAGTTGGTTCCCTCAACTTTCTCGGGGTCCTTGTGACCAAGCCATTTAACCCAGAGGTAAAACAACCCAATTCCAATATGGAATCATACGAGGACTATGCTCACTCTAGTATAGTGAGGTTCATCGGATGCTCCCCAGAAAGACTGAATCTAGCTTTTTATTCGCATAACACAATAATATCCTAATGTATGTTAAATGATATGTTTATATTTAAACTTTTAAAATATATATGTTACTGAAAAAATTAAAAATCTCAAACAATTGCATCGAAACCTCGATTTTTTTTTTATCAACATTTAATATTTAAATAGCTATAGAATCCGAAACATTTAACTAGCATTGCCGAAAGGAACTTACCTACTCAACAAGATCACTAGCGCCTTATCTTCCTTTGAAGCGAATACAAACTCAGTGACTGATTGCACCATCGATATGCTTTAGGTTTATTTTCTACTTTCTAGGGTGAATATAAAAAAATAGGTATTAGTAATCTGGCAACCTCCGTGTCACGTGACACGAAGGTTGCCAGATCACTAATTTCTAAAAAAAAAAACGTTGCCAGATATTTTTTCCTGAATTCTGTAATCAACCATAGTGTTCGGATACTTTTTTGAGCGACTGTATGCAATCGCCCCGATGCCGATATATCGCCCCCTCCCCCTGCCTTTACTAAATAAATAAGCCTGAATGTGCCATTGCCTAACTGCATGCCTAGCTCCAGTTTGCTCTGATGCCACTTCCGTTGTTGATGACGGTTTTAAGATGCCATATTGTTTCGAAATGGAGATCAGGGAGAGGGGGGGGGGTGGCAGTCGACAGCGCCCCATGCCAGCGTTGAGATTTATCTCCGCTAAACCCTGACCCTGACCTCGGTCAGAAAGGGAGCCCCGACATCAAAGACCGCCGTCTGTCAGATGGGACGTTAAGCTGTGTGCTCGTATATAGGAGAGCTATACCCTGTGCACCTTAAAGAACACGCTGGATGGCCTTGACGAAAGGCTACCACCTGTCTCCTAACAACTGTTCAGTGGGTTCCTCCAACAATCTCTGAGCTCTCGGGGTCGTTGTAACCCAGCTATTTCGTCCGTTAGGTTACCTCTGAGCGACACTTTTTTGCACACCATGGGCTAAATGGACAGATCACAAGGACCCCGAAGGCTCAGAGAAGGTTGGGGAAGGGGATCCACTAGAACAGCTGTTAGGATACAGATGGTAGCCTCCCATAAAGGCCATCCAGTGTGTTCTTTAACGTGCACAGGGCATTGCTCTCCCATATACAGGGCGACGGCTTAACGTCCCATCCGACGGACGGCGGTCTTTTTAAGCCCACCAGGTCCCCTACTGACCGTGGGCAGGGCGGGGAGTTTTGCGGAGATAAATCTCAACGCTGACCCAGCTGGGACTCGAACCTGGGAACTGCAGATTACGATTCTGGCGCGCTAGCGACTGAGCCCCCCCCCCCTATTTAGCCCGTAGAAGCCCTTCTACGGGCTAAATAGGGGGGGGGGGGGCTCAGTACGGGCTATAAATTAATAAATAATTCTATTATAGAAGCCTATTTAGCCCCTATTTAGTGTGTAGAGAAATCCATGTTGCAGAGAACCCATGTTTGGAAATGATTAACAGCAATAAACTGTCAAAACCATTCTCTGTGTGGGCGTATCTTTTTCCTTTTCATTGCTTTCCTTGTTGCTACGGATGTTCCACCACCTCCCTGGGGGCGAGAGTGGCTCAGTAGGTAGCACGCCAGGCTCGTAATCTGTAGTTCCCAGATTCGAGTCCCAGCTGGATCAGCGTTGAGATTTATCTTCGCAAAATACCCCGCCCTGTCCATGGTCAGTAGGGGATTTCGATGGGCTTGGAAAGACCACCGTCCGTCGGATGGGACGTTAAGCCGTGGTCCCATGTGCGGGAGAGCCATACCCTGTGCACGTAAAAGAACACGCTGGATGGCCTTGACGGGAGGCTACCATCTGTCTCCCAACAGCTGTTCCAGTGGGTCCCCTCCCCCAACTTTCTCTGAGCCTTCGGGGTCCTTGTGACCTGGCCATTTAGACCATGGTGTGCAAAAAAGTGCCGCTCAGAGGTAAAACAACCCAACCCTTCCCCCAAGCTGCTCTGAGCCTTCAGGGTCCTTGTGATCTGGCCATTTAGCCCATGGTGTGCAAAAAAGTGCCGCTCAGAGGTAAAACAACCCAACCCTTCCCCCATGCTGCTCTGAGCCTTCGGGGTCCTTGTGATCTGGCCATTTAGCCCATAGTGTGCAAAAAAGTGCCTCTTAGAGGTAAAACAACCCAACCCTTCCCCCAACCTGCTCTGAGCCTTCGGGGTCCTTGTGATCTGGCCATTTAGCCCATGGTGTGCAAAAAAGTGCCGCTCAGAGGTAACCAACCCAACGGGCTAAATAGCTGGGTTACAACGACCCCGAAAGCTCAGAGATGGTTGGAGGAACCCACTGAACAGCTGTTAGGAACACTGAACAACTCCACTGAATAACCCAACCCACCTCTCCATACAAATATCAGCAAAAGGACCAAGAACATTTACCTTCATGTGCTATTCGACTTTTTTCTGCTAGAACCCATTTCTCTGAGCCATGTCTAAACGAAATTCTTCGCTGCTTCAGATTCCGTGATGGTCACTTAGTTTTCAGTTGCAAATTACAACATTCTTGCACTTCAGATTTATTTTAGATCACACGTCACGTCCTAAACTGGCACGTCACGGCGTGACGAGTGATCCGATAGGCGTGGCCAGAGCGCGTGGGTGTGGGCCGCGACGCCAAGCATTTCTGAAGGCTCCGAGAAACGGTTGAGCTCGAATCTGGGGCCTGTTTATTTGCGGAGCAGCTTTTGCTCGGATGCCGACCAAGAAAGCATTCGGTGTCAAGGACGAGAGCTCTTTAAGGTCAAGTGCAGAAAATTGTGCTCCGCTGCATCTGAAGTCGCATTTTAGTGGTGGCAATGCTATTAAACGTAAAAAGGAGTCGCATGAATTAAAACCCTTGCTGAAAAATCGGTTGTTCTGCAAACGCAGGTCGCGTTACGCGCGCTGAGTGCTTTCACTCTGAGTTGAGGAATGGAAAAAAATCGGGGACTGTACACTTTTTAAATCTGGAGTTTTCAAAATGCTCTCTTGTCTTTTGTTCAAATGAAAGCGGCTGGTTGTTCGTTGGTGCCAGTCTTTATGACGTTTAAGGACAAGGGAGAACTAACGTTAAAGAATAGAACGGACTAATTGAATTCTGGAAGTAATGAATATCTACAAATCGCAGGGATAAGAGTAATGCTACACTGAGCATGATGACCTTATGGGTTGGGGGAGGAGGTGGCTCAGTCGGTAGCGCGCCAGGCTCGTAATCTGTAGTTCCCAGGTTCGAGTCCCAGCTGGTTCAACGTTGAGATTTATCTCCGCAAAACTCCCGTCCTGCCCACGATCATTAGGGGACACCGATGATCTTGGAAAGGCCGTCGGATGGAACGTTAAGCCGCGGTCCGTGTATGGGATTTTGAGTTAGGTTGTTTTACCTCTGAGCGGCACTTTTTTGCACACCAAGGGCTAAATGGCCAGGTCACAAGGACCCCGAAGGTTCAGAGAAGGTTAGGGGAGGGGATCCACTGGAACAGTTGTTCGGAGACAGATGGTAGCCTCCCTTCAAGGCCATCTAGCGTGTTCTTTAACGTGCAAAGGGTATGGCTCTCCCGCACACGGGGCCACGGCTTAACGTCCCATCCGACGGACGGCGGCCTTTCCAAACCCATCGGTGTCGTGTGTGGTAGAGCCATACCCTGTGCACGTTAAAGAACACGCTGGATGGCCTTGACGGGAGGTAACTATCTGTCTCCCAACAGCTGTTCCAGTGGATCCCCTCCCCCAACCTTCCCTGGGCCTTCGGGGTCCTTCTGACTTGGTCATTTATCCCATTGTGTGCAAAACAGTGCCGCTCTGAGGTAAAACGACCCAACCAAACCTTATGGGGTGTTTTACCTCTGAGCGGCACTTTTTTTGCACACAATGGGCTAAATGGCAAGGTCGCAAGGGCCCCGAGAAAGTTAGTGGATATTAGGGGATTCCGTGTTCTCCAGCACATGGAGCCACGGATTAACGTTCCATCCGACGGATGTCGGCCTTTCCAAGCCGATCCGTTTCCCTTGCTGACCGAGAATATGGCTGGGGGTTTTGCGGAAATAAATCCCAATGCTGACGCAAAGGGGATTCGAACCTGGGAACTGCAGATTACGAGCTTGGCGCGTTACCGACTGAGCTACCCCGGCCCATGATCGCCGTATGGTGGCATACAGTGCATCCACTACAATTGCTGAGTTTTAGTGCGTATGCGTTTTATACATGCTGATTGTTAGAATAAACCCTCTTATTCAGGGCCTGATCTGTGAGGAGGGAGTCAAGAGGCCATGCCATCACCGCTCCCCCTTTGAGAATGCTAATCAGGGTATTGGAGACTAAAATTATTAAATTTGTGCATATTTCATGCATTTTTAAAAAAAATTTTAAACCTTTGGAACGAAGAGGAAAACATTACACAGCAATGAATGTCCATCCCTTTTTTTACCTTTTCCGGAATGTTTGCCTCCTCCACCGCCTTAGTCTTTTCTCGATATGACCTGCTCTTGTTTGTAACAAAGCTAAGATCTGCAGGTACAGTCGCTCAAAAAAAAGTATCCGAACACTATGGTTGATTACAGAATTCAGAAAAAATATCTGGCAACGATTTTTTTAGAAATTAGTGATCTGGCAACCTTCGTGTCACGTGATTACAGAATTCAGGAAAAATAGCGTGTACAGCAACTGTACACGCTCCAGTTACCGTTAACAGCAAACTGGAGCGTGTGCAGTAACTGCACACGCTCCAGTTTGCTGTGAACGGTAACTGCACACGCTCAATATTTCCGTGAGTGAGCCCACACGATCCAGTATCAAAATAATATGACCACCTATAGTCGCTCAAAAAAGTATCCGAACACTATGGTTGATTAATGAATTCAGAAAAAATATCTGGCAACGATTTTTTTTTTAGAAATTAGTGATCTGGTAACCTTCGTGTCACGTGACACGAAGGTTGCCAGATCACTAACTTCTGAAAAAATCGTTGCCAGATATTTTTTTCTGAAGTTTGCAATCAACCATAGTGTTCGGATACTTTTTTGAGCGACTGTACATAAGAACTGCAGATGAAACTCTATTTTAAACAAAAGCAATGTTTGTTAGTTAAATGGTTTTATCAAAAAAAATCTTCAACAGGTTTCGTGTGTGTATTTAAGTCGGCAAGCACACCGTACCTGCGAAAAGGAAAAATACTATTTACAAATCATCCCGTAATTCGACAAATATTGAAACAAAACAGAAAACGTGATCAAGGCTGTACGTACTGTCCATAATGCCTCAGTTTTTCTTCGCAGGGGCGAGGGTGGCTCAGTCGGTAACGCGCCAGGCTCGTAATCTGCAGTTCCCAGATAGGAGTCCCAGCTGGGTCAGCGTTGAGACTTATTTCCGCAAAATTCCCCGTCCTGCACACAGTCAGTAGGGGACACCGATGGGCTTGGAAAGGCCGCCGTCCGTCGGAAGGTACGTTAAGCCGTGGTCCCGTGTGCGGGAGAGCCATACCTTTTGCACGTTAAAGAACACTCTGGATGGCCTTGACGGGAGGCTACCATCTGTCTCCTAACAACTGTTCCAGTGGGTCCCCTCCCCCAACCTTCTCTGAGCCTTCGGGGTCCATGTGACCTGGCCATTTAGCCCATGGTGTGCAAAAGTGCCGCTCAGAGGTAAAACAACCCAACGTTAAAGAACACTCTGGATGGCCTTGACGGGAGGCTACCATCTGTCTCCTAACAACTGTTCCAGTGGGTCCCCTCCCCCAACCTTCTCTGAGCCTTCGGGGTCCATGTGACCTGGCCATTTAGCCCATGGTGTGCAAAAGTGCCGCTCAGAGGTAAAACAACCCAACTTTCTTCGCAGTGGGAGAGAATGGATTTTTCCAAATGAAGGAGTAGGACAGCTTTAAAGACCTACGTCTTTAAAGCTGTCCTACTCCTTCATTCCCATGGACTCTGTAAGGCAGTAGCGTTAATGATTTTGTGGTTTATCACTGGACATGCCAATTTTCCGTGCATTCATGGCTCTTTTACTGCGAGTTGAAATAACATCAGCACATTCCAGTTACTAGCATGTTACCCTTAAAATTGTGACCCCCAAGCGATCGCTTGCGGCCTCTTATGTTGTTGACCCAGCCCTGATTATATGTTCTGGAATGGAGCATTTTTTTCTTTCAAGTTTCGTGTTTAAAGAGGAATACTGCGTGGTCAAATTGAAATGAAAATATCACGAAGTACCACGAAACGTGCCAATGCATGTCAAATTAGAAAGAAAATATCGCGAAGTACCACGTGCCAATGCATGCCAAATTAAAATTAAAATATCTCGAAGTACCACGTGCCAATGCTTGCCAAATTAAAATTAAAATATCGCGAAGTACCACGTGCCAATGCATGCCAAATTAAAATGAAAATATCACGAAGTACCACGAAACGTGCCAATGCATGCCAAATTTCTCACTGACGTTAACATTCTATGTCACTACGAAATCCTATTAAAGCCCTAAAGGCATGGTGGAAAGCAGAATCAAGTGCGACATGTATAAAAAGGCCGATCTGCTTCATTTGGAAAAGTGGTTCATCGTTGAACTGATTGATTTGGAAATGGGGCTCGTCTTAGAGATGACTGATTTGGAAAAGTGGCTCATCGTGGATCTGATTAATTTGGAAAGTGGGTTCTTCGTGGAGCTGATTGATTTAGAAAGGAAATTCATCGTGGAGCTGATTGATTTGGAAAGGGAGCTCATCGTGGAGCTGATTGATTTGGAAAGGGGGTTCATCGCGGAGCTGATTGATTTGGAAAGGGGGTTCATCGTGGAGCTGATTTATTTGGAAAGGGGGTTCATCGTGGAGCTGATTTATTTGGAAAGGGAGTTCATCGTGGAGCTGATTGATTTGAAAAGGGAGCTCATCGTGGAGCTGATTGATTTGGAAAGTGGGTTCATCGTGGAGCTGGTTTATTTAGAAAGTGGGCTCATCGTGGAGCTGATTGATTTGGAAAGGGAGTTCATCGTGGAGCTGATTGATTTGGAAATGGAGTTCATCGTGGAGCTGATTAATTTGGAAAGTGGGCTCATCGTGGAGCAGATTTATTTAGAAAGTGGGCTCATCGTGGAGCTGATTGATTTGGAAAAGGAGTTCATCGTGGAGCTGATTGATTTGGAAATGGAGTTCATCGTGGAGCTGATTAATTTGGAAAGTGGGCTCATCGCGGAGCTGGTTGATTTGGAAAGGGAGCTCATGGTGAATCTGATTGATTTGGAAAAGGGGCTCATCGTGGAACTAATTGATTTCGAAAGGGGGCTTCACGTGGAGCGGGATGGATCGGTGATGGAACTCAGCGAAAAATCACGGGACACAATATCCCAAGTTTTTTGAGAAGGCAACGGTCTCAAAAAACGTCAGCCAAAGATGGCAAATGCTGGTGGAAAGTGGCTCTGACAAAACAGGGAAAAGAGTTCGTCGGTACGAACTGTACTGCAAAATAAAATTTCTACAGTTCATTAGTTGAGAGAGATAACAGTTAGCAATACTTCAAAACCCATTTCAGCGAGAACTATACGCTAGTAAATTTTGGGAATTTTATCATGATAAGGTGTTCATAATAATTTGGCCTGACAGTGTGTATTTAAATCTTTATAATAAGTTCATTTTGCACATCGGGATTCACGATGTTAAAAAGCAACTTCAGGCAGAAATTTGAGTTTCGTATTTCCTGCATTGGGACCCATCCGTGAATCAGATGAGTCAGCTTTTAGTGTTCGTTTTGTAACCTGGCAATGACCCTAATTCTGTTTTATCAAGCGCATTGGGGCGGGGGTGGCTCAGTCGGTAGCGCGTCAGGCTCGTATTCTGTAGTTCCCAGGTTCGAGTCCCAGCTGGGTCAGCGTTGAGATTTATCTCTGCAAAATTCCCCGCCCTGCCCACGGTCAGTAGGGGACACTGATGGGCTTGAAAAGGCCGCCGTCCGTCGGATGGGACGTTAAGCCGTGGCCCCGTGTGCGGAAGAGCCACACCCTATGCACGTTAAAGAACACGCTGGATGGCCTTGACGGGAGGCTACCATCTGTCTCCCAACAGCTGTTCCAGTGGGTCCCCTCCCCCAACCTTCTCTGAGCCTTCGGGGTCCATGTCACCTGGCCATTTAGCCCATGGTGTGCAAAAAAGTGCCGCTCAGAGGTAAAACAACCCAACGTTAAAGAACACGCTGGATGGCCTTGACGGGAGGCTACCATCTGTCTCCCAACAGCTGTTCCAGTGGGTCCCCTCCTCCAACCTTCTCTGAGCCTTCGGGGTCCATGTGACCTGGCCATTTAGCCCATGGTGTGCAAAAAAGTGCCGTTCAGAGGTAAAACAACCCAACCCAACTCAAGCGCATTATCTGGAACGAATATCTATATGAATACGTCCAGATTTGAAGCTGGCAATAACAGGACCCCACCTGTTGGAACTATGTCAACGACATCGTAACACAAAATGCACATTTTCTCAAAGGGCCTTAACTGGCATTCCAGTTGTCATATACATCTGTGTGCTTGCTCTGATATACACTCAGCGGACACTTCATTAGGTTTAGTTCTAAATTATATATATAGTGGAATAATAAGCAATCATAGGTAAGCACTTGCAACAGATATACATTAAATAATTAGAGACGAAATCCACAGAATAAATCTCTGTTGCTCAAAACATACTTCTATGTTCTTCGTCATCTTCGGGCTCATCAGTGTTCTCTTTTAACATTGAGGGCAGAGTGGGTTGGGTTGTTTTACCTCTGAGTGGCACTATTTTGCACACCATGATCTAAATGTCCAGGTCACAAGGACTCCAAAGGATCAGCGAAGGTTGGGGGAGGGGACCCACTGGAACAGCTGTTGTGAGACAGGTGGTAAGCTTCCCGTCAAGGCTATCCAGTGTGTTCTTTAACGTGCTCAGAGTATGGCTCTCTCCCACACACGGGGCCACAGCTTAACGACCCATCCGACGGACGGCTGCCTTTCCAACCCATCGGTGTCTCCTACTGACCGTGGGCAGGGTGGGGAATTTTGCGGAGATAAATCTCAACGCTGACCTAGCTGGGACTCGAACCTGGGAATACAGATTAGGAGTCTGGCGCGCTACTGACTGAGCCACCCCCGCTCCTTAACACTGACGGCAGAGTGGGAGATTGTGGAGAAAATATTAAAGCAGGCACAGCGCAGACTCAAATCTGCGAACAGAGTCCGAACCTTCAAAGTGAGCCAACGTTCGCTCCTGATTTACATGAAAAAATATAAACTGTCATGCCCTCAAGCTTATTATCAAGCCTTTATGAGTTTAAATTTAATTAAAACATAATACTTGAAGTGGCTACTCAAGAGTTTTTTTCTTTCTTTTAAAGTTTTTGTTATTGCATAAGACTTCTTCATGAGAAGATGAGAAGAGCCTTTGATATAACCATGAGAGGTTGGGTTGGGTTAACCTCTGAGCGGCACTTTTTTGCACACCATGGGCTAAATGGCCAGGTCACATGGACCCCGAAGGCTCAGAGAAGGTTGGGGGAGGGGACCCACTGGAACAGCTGTTGGGAGACAGATGGTAGCCTCCCGTAAAGGCCATCCAGCGTGTTCTTTAACGTGCACAGGGTATGGCTCTCCCGCACACGGGGCCACGGCTTAACGTCCCATCCGACGGACGGTGGCCTTTCCAAGCCCATCGGTGTCCCCTACTGACCGTGGGCAGGGCGGGAAATTTTGCGGAGATAAATCTCAACGCTGTCCCAGCTGGGACTCGAACCTGGGAACTACAGATTAGGAGCCTGGCGCGCTACCGACTGAGCCACCCCCGCCCCTAACCATGAGAGGTAAAAAGGATGTTAACTCAGTTAAACTCATTCATTTGGTTCCAGAAGAGCCAAAGGATATGTTGGAAAAATAGAGTGCAAAGTGTTTAGCAGTAAATGGGCCAAAGTCACATTTTTTCGATTGTCCCATTTACTCCTAACAACGTGGTGGGGTGGTAGGATTCAAACCCATGATATCATGACATGTGATCTCTAAGTCATGGGTCAGCGTTGAGATTTATCTCCGCAAAATTCCCGTCCTGCCCACGGTCAGTAGGGGACACCGCTGGGTTTGGAAAGGCCGCCGTCTGCCGGTTGGGACGTTAAGCCGTGGCCCCGTGTGTGGGACAGCAATAGCCTGTGCACTTTAAAATATACACTGGATAGCCTTGACGGGAGGCTACCATCTGTCTCTCTACAGCTGTTCCAGTGGGTCTCCTCTCCCAGCCTTCTCTGATACTTCGGAGTCCTTGTGACCTGGCCATTTAGCCCACGGTGTGCAAAAAAGTGCCGCTCAGAGGTAAAATAACCCAATCCAACTCTAAGTGATGGGTTTGCATCCCATGACCTCCTGATAACATGTCACTTTGTGTTTGACGTTCAAGAGTGGTTTGAGTTGTTTTACCTCTGAGAGAGACTTTTTTGCACACAATGAGCTAAATGGCCAGGTCACTAGAACCCCAAGACTCAGGGCAGGTTGGGAGAAGCGGATCCAATGAACAGGTGAAAGATGGGGGGGCTCCCGTTAATACCATCCAGCGTGTTCTTTAACGCATACAGGTTCAAGTGTGTTTTCAACGAATTTTAACTGAAACAATCTTCTAAAAATGGGAGAATCTCTTCGAAGTCAGCAGAGTTTTTTTTTTTGGTCTTTATCAAATGAGAAATAATTTATTAGAATATTTCAGAAAAATTTAATCAATATAACACAAATTAATATCTATTTGTATAAGCATGAAACTTCAATGAAAAAACATTTATGGACATCTGAAATGTGTAATAAATTTATTCAGGCACGTCATAAGTTCCAACAACCGATTTTATGGTTATGCTGAGTTGTTGTTACCTCTGAGCGGGTGGACAGGAACATCTTTAATCGTCGTAGACATTTTGTTAAATAATTGAGTCTTAACATTTCCGTCATAACAATCAATTTGCTGCCAAACAGTGGTTTCAGAGTAACATTTTTAACAATGAATTTTGCCAAAAAAAATCAGTCTTGTAACAATCACTTGTGTATTGTCGGAAACATTTAAAAAAGGGTTCTTTGCAGGGATCAGGCTCTTTCCGTCTTAAGCTTAGATCGCTTAAGTCATCTCGTAAACGGGAAATTTAAATCGGATCTTTATGATCTCTGTGGGTATATTGTCCGAAAGTACCAAACCTAAATCCACAGCTTGGATGCTCTTTATTGGGCTCCAGGCGACAGGACGGCGGAGATTCCCACATCTGAAAGGCTTTGAATTTAAAAGAAAAATCGCCTTGAAGTAACATAGAAATACCGCGATAAGTGTCAATTGTGTTGAAAGTTAAACGAACCTTTTCAAAGTTGAATTGTCAACTCTTTTTCCTTAAGAAAAATGCGAGTTGGGGAACAACTTCGTTAGGTGAGTTGTCCAATGGGTTTTGGCACCGCTGTGTTACCTTATGTTGGTTGCATGGCCTCAGTGGATGGTGTTTGTGAAAAATGAAAGGCAAAGGATTGCACGAATCGTCTGAATTTTGGATCATTCATAACTAAACGAAGCGAGGTAGATGATCTCATTCATTGGGTCCTGAATCGCCAGTTCCTTTTTATAACTGTGACTCATGAACTGGTCGATTCAGCTCGGGTCTGAGGCCTTTGTTCCTCGCGGGTATTTCAGTATTCTAAAACTGTAAATCCTACACGTCGGTTTTTGTTATCCCTAGAGATTCGGATCCGAATATAGCAATCTCTTTTATCATGGTTGCTAGGCACTGACAGATATGGTATCAACGTTTGGTTCCATAACGTCAGTGGCAGAGGAAATTTGAAGAGTAAGGCATTTTAGTTCAATAACCGTTGAAAGAAAATGCAACAATCGTTCTATAGAATACTTTGAAACACTTTTAAAAATTTCTATTCCGAAAAACAGAATGAATTACCAACAGAATTTCATGTATAGTATGAAGAAAAACCCTCTTTTATGAAAAACCCTATTGTATGAAGAAAACTTTTTTGTATTTTACTTTCAATTTTTAGATAACTTCATTAAACAATTTTAACTTTCATCCGAATTCCTCCGTTGCTTTCATCTTTTTGCAAAATAAACTTTTTATTTCTAAAGCGGGAGCGTTTCCTGATATATACAGGGTGAATCTGAAAAAGTGGGCAAAACTTTACGGGGTTGTAGAACGCAGCTATACGAGCAATATTCGTCATAGAATGCATGGTCGGAACGCAAACGGCGAGCCGCTAGGTAGCGTTGGAAATGATATAAAAGGGTCGGTCCTCGCACCCAACGGCATTTCTACCGTGGATTGCCGAGAGGATGGATGGTTATACTAACCACGAAATGGCGGATATGCACTTTGTGTACGGTGCGGCGGACGGGAATGCAAGTGAGGACCGACCCTTTTATACCATTTCCAACGCCACCTAGCGGCTCGCCGTTTGCGTTCCGACCATACATTCTATGACGAATATTGCTCGTATAGCTGCGTTCTACCACCCCGTATAGCTAAAGTTTTGCCCACTTTTTCAGATTCACCTGTATATCTATTTAGAGCAGGCATGTCAAACTCGTTAACCACCGACGGCCATAAGTATTATATATTAAATCGCGAGCCGCAGAACAAAAAAACCAAAACAAATGGAGATAAAGTTGAAGCATAGCTTTTATTATAAACAAATCAATACATACAATGTACCGTGTACATGTACCGTGTACGTACTTATAATTTTAATTAAAGAATCCAGTGTTGTCAAAAGTTAAATAAACCTATTGGTTATCAATCTTGGCGGGCCGCAGAACAGTTCCCGGCGGGCCGCGTGTTTGACATGCCTGCTATAGAGATGTGCCTGCTGAGAGTGTGGAAATATAGGCGTATATACCTAAAGACTAAAATTAGACTTATAATAGTTTGGTTCTTATTAAGGTTAGTTATGATAGTGAAACTTGGACTCTTTGTAAACAAGATAACAGGAAACTTGATGTTTTTGATTCTAGATGCTTATGCAGTATCTTGGGGATTAGGTGGTTCAACTTTGTAACTAATGATGAGGTTAGGCAAAGGAGTCGGCAACCTCCTTTGAGGCAGCATATTGTGCAGAGAGAGACTCCGTTGGTTTGGCCATGTCGCCCGTATGGATAATTATAGATTAGTAAATAGAGTTAGGAACAGTGTTCCTAAAGGCATCAGAAAGAAAGGGAGATTTAGGATGCGGTGGACACGCAATGTCAAACAGGACTTTGTTAGAATTGGCGTACAGTGGTGAGATGCAGCATATATATAGCTCAGGAGAGATGTGTTTGGAGAACTAAATTGCATAATCTGGTTGGACCTTGGTAGCGCATGGCTACTTGATGATGATGACGACGAAGTGTTCCGGGTATTACATCTATGAAATGTTCTAAAAATGTGGATCCGATGGATCTTTCACGATCAAATGCCAATTTTAGATATTATATTGATGACTAATTCATTTTCCAGCAGTATATCTCATATGGTCTGTAAATTGTAGCTAGGTATAACTGGAAGGAGAGCTGTGTAGAAATCCCCAGTGATGATGCATAGAACCGGCCAGGTCTAGCACCTAATGTCCGACCTGCCTTCTCATGGTGCAGGCTGTTACTACTTTCGAAAAGAGATATTGTCTTTTGGAAGGGAACGGAAGCGGAGGGCTGCCAGATCAGTGTGGCTTACTGAAATGATCATCTATGGTCAATTTTTAATTTTTTTCTGCCCTGCTGAGGAGTGGTCAACTTCACAAGATTCCGGTGCTGATTATTTATACCCACTTGATTGGACTGATTTATGGCTTTGAGATTGATTATGGATCCTGGACTTGCTGCACTGGTGGACTTCTATTGAGGGAAAATCTTTCGCTGTGCTTTCTGTTCGCTTGTGGTTGCAAGCCCTAAGTGAATAGAGACACGGGATACCTTATATCAGCTGGTGGATAATCATGATCTAGCTAGCCAACTAGCTAAGCGAGAGTTCATGTACCATCAGAGGTACATGAACTCTCACTTAGCTAGTTGGGCATCGCCAATCCTAAACCGTAGTAATGCGTCTCAGGCAGGTCATATGGTTCTTGAAAAGGTCCACTTGAAATGGTGGTGCCTGAAGTTCTTACCAGCATGGGTGGCTTCAGCTTGTAGCAGTGGGGGAACAGGTATTTGACCCATGCCTACGATCAGGGGGCTATTTGAGGTTGTTAGCCCTAGCTCTCTCAATAAACCAATTTTCTTTAAAAATCCTACTAATCATATTCTCTCTACAGGTACGTGGAACGCGAGGTCGTTACATTAGGTTTTTCGGTTCAAGAAGGATTAGTTAAATCGAAAGAGACAAAACACTCATATAATTTGCTTCCAAATTTGTGATTCTACGCTAAAACCTCTATTCAGATCCTAATAATTTTTGCCCCATTTGAGTGAGGGTTGTGTTGGGTTGTTTTATCTCCGAACGACCCTTGTTTTGCACACAATGGGCTAACTCAGGCGTGTCCAACCTTTTATTTCCCTAGGCCACTTTGAGTGAAGATTTGACTTTCCTGGGGCCACACTGAGTGAAGATGAATTGTCTTGGGCCGCACATAAAATAAATAAATAGTTAATGTATATGAATAATAAAACTTCATTTATTTTCTTATGTTTTTTATTATAAAATTAAAAAAGGCAGCATAAAACTAGTGGGATATCAAAAACTCGCTGAAAATCACATAATCATGTTGAAAACTTATGTCGTAAACACGTAAACTTTACGATTTTGTGGGCCGCATTACCAGTTGTCCAGGTCCACATGCGACCCGTGAGTTCGACACCCCTGGGCTAAATGGTCAGGTCAGAAGGACCCCAAAGGCTCAGAGAAGTTTGGGAGTAGGGAACTCACTGTTTAGCTCTTAGGAAACTGAGAGAACTTTCCCGTCAAGGCCATTCAGTGTTTTCATTAACGTGCACCTGAGGACAGAGCTTAACCTTCCATCGGATGGACAGTCTTTCCAAACCCATCGGTGTTCCCTTGTTGCACGAGGGAAGGAAATAGGATTAGCAGATATAAGTCTCAACGTTGGAGCCGTTGGGGTTCGAACCTTGGAAATACAGATTACGATCCTGGAGAGCTACCGAGTAAACCAAATTCCGCCTCCATTTTAGCAATCCCGCCATCTAAATTTTACCAAATCCCGCCATCCTTCGGCTGGGACGTTAAACCGTGGTCCATGTACAGGAGAGCCATATCCTATACAAGCTCTTTTAATAGGGCCCTCTGGCGACGGAAGATGTTATAAAACGTCCAAGTTTTTAAAAAATTCCGAACAGCATATTTATGTTAGAATTTTGAAATTCTGATGGTTAAGTCTTCAATTGTTACCAGCGTTGAGATTTATCTCCTCTAAACTCCTACCTTATCCTCCGTGAGATAAGGCACACCGATGATCTTGGAATGGCCACCGTCCGTCGGATGGGACGTTAAGTCGTGACCCCGTGTATAGGAGTCATACCCTGTGCACAGTAAACAACATGCTGGCTGGCCTTGAAGGGAGGCTACCATCTGTCTCCCATCAACTGCCCAGTGTGTCCCTTTCTCCCAACCTTCTCTGAACGTTTGGTGTCCTTGTGTTCTGACCATTTAGCCCATTGTGTGAAAAAAATGTGCCGCTCAGAGATAAAACAACCCAAACCAACTTTCCTATAATCAAATCTGAGTCTTGGGGTTTTTGTGACCTGGACATTTAGCCTATTGTGTGTTAAAAAGTATAGCTCACGGGTACAATAATCCAATCTAATGACTATATTTCAGAGCAGTTGTAAATTAATTTTCGCTTATTTCCCTTTTCCCTTGTTATAAATCAGATTGAAAAATTTAAGTGAAAAATTTAATAGATATGATCCACAAATACACTGCTCACAAAAATTAGGGGATATTTCAAAATGAATATGAAGCGATAAAAAAAGGAGCATTTGTTTTTTATTAAACAAGCACATCAGAAAAGCAAACGGCAAGTCAAAGAAAGTTATTCGATTATGCAAATGAGATGCAAACTCAATTGTCGTGATTGAGTAGCAAGTGACATATTGGTGGGGGTGAACAGAAGCATGTCAAACTGGACGAGAGTGGCACACATTGACTGTTTAGTAGGATGTATGGTCACCCAATACTGCCAAAACACACTGACAGTGATGAGGCATGGACAGGATCAGAATGTCCAGTAGTTCTTGTGGTATCCTCTGCCACTCTTGCTCCAGGGCAACTTCCAGTTCAAGAAGTGTTGTGGGAGGCATTCGACGGTTTGCCAGACGTCTTCCCAGTGCAACCCAAGCATGTTCAATGGGATTCAGGTCTGAAGAACGTGAAGGCCAGTCCATGCGTTCGATTCCTGCCTCCTGAAGCATGTTGTTGACGAGATGCGCACGGTGGGGCCTTGCTTATCGTCCATGAAAAGAAAGTTGTTTTCAACTGCTCCAGCTCCACTATAGGGTGCAGGACCTCATCTCGATATCTGACAGCAGTCA
Organism: Ryuthela nishihirai; assembly: GCA_038380435.1. Classification (NCBI taxonomy): domain Eukaryota; kingdom Metazoa; phylum Arthropoda; class Arachnida; order Araneae; family Heptathelidae; genus Ryuthela; species Ryuthela nishihirai. The sequence continues at coordinate 110,671 of JAWZYU010000375.1, read as the reverse complement.
GCGATCCGTTTCTGATGACGTGGAGGTCGGTACGACCACCAATGCTGATGCCAGCCCACACCATGATTCCACCACCACCAAAGGAGTCCCTTTCTCGCATGAAACGTGGATTCTCCCGTGCTCCTCGTTCACGCCAGATCAGGACACGATGATTGTCAGGCTGCAGACTGAACCGTGACTCATCAGAGAAGAGGACAGTTGACCACTCATCACGGGTCCACTGACGATGTTCATCAGCCCACCTTCTACGGGTTCTACGGTGTTCAGCAGATAACGGAATGCATACCATTGGTCGCCGGGCATGCAGTCCAACACGATGGAGCCGATTTCGTATTGTCTGGGTGCATATCCGTTGTCTAGTGGCAGCAAGAAACTGTCCCCACAGCTCTGTTGCATTACTGCGCCTGTTCCTTCTTGCCAATAAGGTCAAGTAGCGGTCATCTCTTGCTGTTGTGGCAGATGGGCGACCCTGCCCTCGTCTACTTCGTACTGTGCCAGTCTCTTGAAAGCGATTCCACAGTCTGCTAATCACGCTTTGGGATGTTCCAAGTGCTGTTGCCACTGTCGTTTGTGTTTGACCAGCTTCAAGACGTCCTATGGCTCTCCAGGTTACGCATTCGGGCGAATCGTGTTGCAGGGTCATTGCAAGGGCTGGGAAATTGCAGGATGTGCACTTTCAAGATCAGGGAACGTGCAGATACTCCAGTACTTTCAGCCTTTTATATAGTGCATTTTCACCAATGATATAAAAGTTGGTTTTGCATCTCATTTGCATAATCGAACAACTTTCTTTGACTTATCGTTTGCTTTTCTGATGTTCTTGTTTAATAAAAAAAATTCAAATGCTTCTTTTTTTTATCTCCTCATATTCATTTTGAAATATCCCCTAATTTTTGTGGGCAGTGAAATTAAAAAACAGCAGGTTATCAGAAAACTTTATTTGAAGCCAAATCGCGCTTCTGTTAATAGTTGCCACTGTGCACACTGCCTCAAACAATACAACTTCGTGAGCCACGTTTCTCAATCTGTTCAAACTAACAAATCACACGCAGTTAATGTATGAGAGTAGCACGCACTGAGTGTCACAAAACGTGATTCAGCATCCGCTAGAATGTTCTAGAATATTTTCGATAATCAGTTCAGCTTTTAGAAGTTCGTCCTTTAGTTCAAAATCTTCTCATGTCCTAAACCGAATATCTAAATTTTCCTTCAGAAATCAGATGCATATTTTTGGGAATCAAGCCAACGATTAGTTAGGACGACGAATTAAAGGTATGGTGGTTAGTAATTCAACTTAACTGTTCAAAGAGTTCATACGTGAAGCATAAAATAGATTTTCTCTAATCACTGAAAGTTTCGACCGAAACATACAGTCGCTCAAAAAAGTATACGAACACTATGGTTGATTACTGAATCCAGAAAAAATATCTGGCAGCGATTTTTTTAGAAATTAGTGATCTGGCAACGTTCGTGTCACGTGATTACAGAATTCAGGAAAAATATCTGGAGCGTGTACAGCAACTGTACACGCTCCAGTAACCGTTCACAGCAAACTGGAGCGTGTGCAGTTACTGCACACGCTCCAGTTTGCTGTGAACGGTAACTGCACACGCTCAATATTTCCGTGAGTGAGCCCACACGATCTAGTATCAAAATAATATGACCACCTACAGTCGCTCAAAAAAGTATCCGAACACTATGGTTGATTACAGAATTCAGAAAAAAATATCTGGCAACGATTTTTTTAGAAATTAGTGATCTGGCAACCTTCGTGTCACGTGACAGGAAGGTTGCCAGATCACTAATTTCTAAAAAAAATCGTTGGCAGATATTTTTTCTGAATTCTGTAATCAACCATAGTGTTCGGATACTTTTTTGAGAGACTGTTCAATCTTTGCGAAACGTTTGGTGGAAAAGGTATTTTCTCCATTCATAACTGCCACAACCTCCGCCAAAGATTTGGTGCAAAAGTATTTGTTCTCCCCATTCATAATTGCCGCAATCTATGCTAGATGTTTGGTGCAAAGAATTCTGCTCTTCATTCAGAACTGTCACAACCTCCGCCAAAGTTTGGTGCGAAAGGTATTTCTCTTCTCCATTCATAACTGTCACAACCTCTGCCAAAGATCTGGTGCAAAAGGTATTTGTCCTCTCCATTCATAATTGCCACAATCTATGCTAAATGTTTGGTGCAAGGAATATTTCTCCTCTTCATTCCGAACTGTCAGAACCTCCGCCAAAAGTTTGATGCAAAAGGAATTTCTCCTACCATTCATAACTGTCGCAACCTCCGCCAAAAATTTGATGCAAGAGGCAGTTGTTCTCTCCATTCATCACTTTCACAACCCCCACCAAACGTATGGTTCAAAAGGCATTTGTCGTATCCATTCATAATTTTCACAACCCCCAACAAACGTTTGGTTCAAAAGGTATTTGTCCTATCCATTCATAATTTTCACAACCCCCACAAAAGGTTTGGTTCAAAAGGTATTTATCCTACCCATTAATTTTTTTCACAACCTCCACCAAACGTTTGGTTCAATAGGTATTTGTCCTCTCCATTCATTACTTTCATAACTCCCACCAAACGTTTGGTTCAAACAGTATTTGTCCTATGCATTAATGATTTTCCCAACCCCCACCAAACGTTTGGTTCAAAAGGTATATGTCCTATCCATTCATAATTTTCACAACCCCCACCAAACGTTTGGTTCAAACGGTATTTGTCCTATTCATTCATAATTTTCACAACCCCCACAAAACGTTTGGTTCAAAAGGTATTTGTCCTACCCATTAATTATTTTCACAACCTCCACCAAACGTTCGGTTCAGTAGGCATTTGTCCTCTCCATTCATTACTTTCATAACCCCCACCAAACGTTTGGTTCAAACAGTATTTGTCCTACCCATTAATGATTTTCCCAACCCCCACCAAACGTTTGGTTCAAAAGGTATATGTCCTATCCATTCATAATTTTCACAACCCCCACCAAACGTTTGGTTCAAAAGGTACTTGTCCTATTCATTCATTATTTTCACAACCTCCACCAAACGTTTGGTGCCAAAGGTATTTGTCCTCTCCATTCATATCTTTCACAACCTCCAACAAACGTTTGGTTCAAAGAGTATTTGTCCTATCCATTCATAATTTTCACAACCCCCACCAAACGTTTGGTTCAAAAGGTATTTGTCCTATCCATTCATTATTTTCACAACCCCCACCAAACGTTTGGTTCAAAAGGTATTTCTCCTATCCATTCATAATTTTCATAACCCCCACCAAACGTTTGGTTCAAAAGGTATTTGTCCTATCCATTCATAATTTTCACAACCCCCACCAAACGTTTGGTGCCAAAGGTATTTGTTCTATCCATTCTTATTTTCCCAACCCCCACCAAACGTTTGGTTCAAAGAGTATTTGACCTATCCATTCATTATTTTCACAACCTCCACCAAACGTTTGGTGCCAAAGGTATTTGTCCTCTCCATTCATATCTTTCACAACCCCCACCAAACCTTTGGTTCAAAGAGTATTTGTCCTATCCATTAATAATTTTCACAACCCCCAACAAACGTTTGGTTCAAAGGTATTTGTCCTATCCATTATTTTCACAACCTGCACCAAACGTTTGGTGCCAAAGGTATTTGTTCTATCCATTCATAATTTTCCCAACCTCCACCAAACGTTTGGTTCAAAAGGTATTTGTCCTATCCATTCATTATTTTCACAACCTCCAGCAAACGTTTGGTTCAAAGAGTATTTGTCCTATCCATTAATAATTTTCACAACCCCCACCAAACGTTTGGTTCAAAAGGTATTTGTCCTATCCATACATTATTTTCACAACCTCCACCAAACGTTTGGTGCCAAAGGTATTTGTTCTATCCATTCACAATTTTCCCAACCCCCACCAAACGTTTGGTTCAAAAGGTATTTGTCCTATCCATTCATTATTTTCACAACCTCCACCAAATGTTTGGTTCAAAGAGTATTTGTCCTATCCATTAATAATTTTCATAACCACCACCAAACGTTTGGTTCAAAAGGTATTTGTCCTATCCATTCATAATTTTCACAACCCCCACCAAACGTTTGGTTCAAAAGGTATTTGTCCTATCCAATCATTATTTTCACAACCTCCACCAAACGTTTGGTGCCAAAGGTATTTGTCCTCTCCATTCATATCTTTCACAACCCCCAGCAAAAGTTTGGTTCAAAGAGTATTTGTCCTATCCATTCATAATTTTTCCAACCCCCACCAAACGTTTGGTTCAAAAGGTATTTGTCCTATCCATTCATAATTTTCACAACCCCACCAAATGTTTGGTTCAAAAGGTATTTCTCCTATCCATTCATAATTTTCACAACCCCCACCAAAGGTTTGGTTTGAAGAGGTATTTGTCCTATCCATTCATAATTTTCACCCCCCCCCACCAAACGTATGGTTCAAAAGGTATTTGTCTTATCCATTCATTATTTTCACAACCTCCACCAAACGTTTGGTGCCAAAAGTATTTGTCCTCTCCATTCATATCTTTCACAACCGCCAACAAACATTTGGTTCAAAGAGTATTTGTCCTATCCATTCATAATTTTCACAACCCCCACCAAACGTATGGTTCAAAAGGTATTTGTCCTATCCATTCATAACTTTCACAACCCCCACCAAACGTTTGGTTCAAAAGGTATTTGTCCTATTCATTCATTATTTTCACAACCTCCACCAAACGTTTGGTGCCAAAGGTATTTGTTCTATTAATTCACAATTTTCCCAACCCCCACCAAACGTTTGGTTCAAAAGGTATTTGTCCTATCCATTCATTATTTTCACAACCTCCACCAAACGTTTGGTTCAAAGAGTATTTGTCCTATCCATTCATAATTTTCACAACCCCCAACAAACGTTTGGTTCAAAAGGTATTGTCCTATCCATTCATAATTTTCACAACCCCCACAAAACGTTTGGTTCAAAAGGTATTTGTCCTACCCATTAATTATTTTCACAACCTCCACCAAACGTTTGGTTCAATAGGTATTTGTCCTCTCCATTCATTACTTTCATAACCCCCATCAAACGTTTGGTTCAAACAGTATTTGTACTATCCATTAATGATTTTCCCAACCCCCACCAAACGTTTGGTTCAAAAGGTATATGTCCTATCCATTCATAATTTTCACAACCCCCACCAAACGTTTGGTTCAAAAGGTATTTGTCCTATTCATTCATTATTTTCGCAACCTCCACAAAACGTTTGGTGCCAAAGGTATTTGTCCTCTCCATTCATATCATTCACAACCCCTAACAAAGGTTTGGTTCAAAGAGTATTTGTCCTATCCATTAATAATTTTAACAACCCCCACCAAACGTTTGGTTCAAAAGGTATTTGTCCTATCCATTCATAATTTTCACAACCCCCACCAAACGTTTGGTTCAAAAGGTATTTGTCCTATCCATTCATAATTTTCATAACCCCCACCATACGTTTGGTTCAAAAGGTATTTGTCCTATCCATTCATAATTTTCACAACCCCCACCAAACGTTTGGTGCCAAAGGTATTTGTTCTATCCATTCATAATTTTCCCAACCCCCACCAAACGTTTGGTTCAAAAGGTATTTGACCTCTCCATTCATATCATTCACAACCCCTAACAAAGGTTTGGTTCAAAGAGTATTTGTCCTATCCATTAATAATTTTAACAACCACCACCAAACGTTTGGTTCAAAAGGTATTTGTCCTATCCATTCATAATTTTCATAACCCCCACCAAACGTTTGGTTCAAAGAGTATTTGTCCTATCCATTAATAATTTTCACAACCCCCACCAAACGTTTGGTTCAAAAGGTATTTGTCCTATCCATTCATTATTTTCACAACCTCCACCAAACGTTTGGTGCCAAAGGTATTTGTTCTATCCATTCATAATTTTCCCAACCCCCACCAAACCTTTGGTTCAAAAGGTATTTGTCTTATCCATTCATTATTTTCACAACCTCCACCAAACGTTTGGTTCAAAGAGTATTTGTCCTATCCATTAATAATTTTCACAACCCCCAACAAACGTTTGGTTCAAAAGGTATTTGTCCTATCCATTCATTATTTTCACAACCTCCACCAAACGTTTGGTGCCAAAGGTATTTGTTCTATCCATTCACAATTTTCCCAACCCCCACCAAAGGTTTGGTTCAAAAGGTATTTGTCCTATCCATTCATTATTTTCACAACCTCCACCAAAGGTTTGGTTCAAAGAGTATTTGTCCTATCCATTAATAATTTTCACAACCCCCACCAAACGCTTCTTTGAAAAGGTATTTGTCCTATTCATTCATAATTTTCACAACAACCACCAAACGTTTGGTTCAAAAGGCATTTTTCCTATAAATTCATAATTTTCACACCCCCCCACCAAACGTTTGGATCAAAAGGTATTTGTCCTATCCATTCATAATTTTCCCAACCCCCACCAAACGTTTGGTTCAAAAGGTATTTGTCCTATCCATTCATTATTTTCACAACCTCCACCAAACGTCTGGTGTCAAAGGTATTTGTCCTCTCCATTCATATCTTTCACAACCCCCAACAAACGTTTGGTTCAAAGAGTATTTGTCCTATCCATTCATAATTTTCACAACCCCCACCAAACGTTTGGTTCAAAAGGTATTTGTCCTATCCATTCATAACTTTCACAACCCCCACCAAACGTTTGGTTCAAAAGGCATTTGTCCTATTCATTAATTATTTTCACAACCTCCACCAAACGTTTGGTGCCAAAGGTATTTGTTCTATCCATTCATTATTTTCACAACCTCCACCAAATGTTTGGTTCAAAAGGTATTTGTCCTATCCATTCATTATTTTCACAACCCCCACCAAACGTTTGGTTCAAAAGGTATTTGTCCCATTCATTCATTATTTTCACAACCTCCACCAAACGTTTGGTGCCAAAGGTATTTGTTCTATCCATTCACAATTTTCCCAACCCCCACCAAACGTTTGGTTCAAAAGGTATTTGTCCTATCCATTCATAATTTTCCCAACCCCCACCAAACGTTTGGTTCAAAAGGTATTTGACCTCTCCATTCATATCTTTCACAACCCCCACCAAACGTTTGGTTCAAAGAGTATTTGTCCTATCCATTAATAATTTTCACAACCCCCACCAAACGTTTGGTTCAAAAGGTATTTGTCCTATCCATTCATTATTTTCACAACCCCCACCAAACGTTTGGTTCAAAAGGTATTTGTCCCATTCACTCATTATTTTCACAACCTCCACCAAACGTTTGGTGCCAAAGGTATTTGTTCTATCCATTCACAATTTTCCCAACCCCCACCAAACGTTTGGTTCAAAAGGTATTTGTCCTATCCATTCATTATTTTCACAACCTCCACCAAAGGTTTGGTTCAAATAGTATTTGTCCTATCCATTCATAATTTTCACAACCCCCAACAAACCTTTGGTTCAAAAGGTGTTTGTCCTATCCATTCATAATTTTCACAACCCCCACAAAACGTTTGGTTCAAAAGGTATTTGTCCTACTCATTAATTATTTTCACAACCTCCACCAAACGTTTGGTTCAAAAGGTATTTGTCCTATCCATTCATTATTTTCACAACCTCCACTAAACGTTTGGTTCAAAGAGTATTTGTCCTATCCATTCATAATTTTCACAACCCCCAAGAAAGGTTTGGTTCAAAAGGTGTTTGTCCTATCCATTCATAATTTTCACAACCCCCACAAAAGGTTTGGTTCAAAAGGTATTTGTCCTACCCATTAATTATTTTCACAACCTCCACCAAACGTTTGGTTCAAAAGGCATTTTTCCTATAAATTCATAATTTTCACCCCCCCCCACCAAACGTTTGGTTCAAAAGGTATTTGTCCTATCCATTCATTATTTTCACAACCTCCACCAAACGTTTGGTGCCAAAGGTATTTGTCCTCTCCATTCATATCTTTCACAACCCCCAACAAATTTTTGGTTCAAAGAGTATTTGTTTTATTCATTCATAATTTTCCCAACCCCCACCAAACGTTTGGTTCAAAAGGTATTTGTCCTATCCATTCATTATTTTCACAACCTCCACCAAACGTTTGGTGTCAAAGGTATTTGTCCTCTCCATTCATATCTTTCACAACCCCCAACAAACGTTTGGTTCAAAGAGTATTTGTCCTATCCATTCATAATTTTCACAACCCCCACCAAACGTTTGGTTCAAAAGGTGTTTGTCGTATCCATTCATAACTTTCACAACCCCCACCAAACGTTTGGTTCAAAAGGTATTTGTCCTATTCATTCATTATTTTCACAACCTCCACCAAACGTTTGGTGCCAAAGGTATTTGTTCTATCCATTTATTATTTTCACAACCTCCACCAAATATTTGGTTCAAAGAGTATTTGTCCTATCCACTAATAATTTTCACAACCCCCACCAAACGTTTGGTTCAAAAGGTATTTGTCCTATCCATTCATAATTTTCACAACCCCCACCAAACGTTTGGTTCAAAAGGTATTTGTCCTATCCATTCATAACTTTTACAACCCCCACCAAAGGTTTGGTTCAAAAGGTATTTGTCCTATCCATTCATTATTTTCACAACCTCCACCAAACATTTGGTTCAAAGAGTATTTGTCCTATCCATTCATAATTTTCACTACCCCCAACAAACGTTTGGTTCAAAAGGTGTTTGTCCTATCCATTCATAATTTTCACAACCCCCACAAAACGTTTGGTTCAAAAGGTATTTGTCCTACCCATTAATTATTTTCACAACCTCCACCAAACGTTTGGTTCAAAAGGTATTTGTCCTATCCATTCATTATTTTCACAACCTCCACCAAACGTTTGGTTCAAAAGGTATTTGTCCTATCCATTCATTATTTTCACAACCTCCACCAAACGTTTGGTTCAAAGAGTATTTGTCCTATACATTCATAATTTTCACAACCCCCAACAAACGTTTGATTCAAAAGGTGTTTGTCCTATCGATTCATAATTTTCACAACCCCCACCAAACGTTTGGTTCAAACAATATTTTTCCTATCCATTAATGATTTTCCCAACCCCCACCAAAGGTTTGGTTCAAAAGGTATATGTCCTATCCATTCATAATTTTCACAACCCCCACCAAAGGTTTCGTTCAAAAGGTATTTGTCCTATTCATTCATTATTTTCACAACCTCCACCAAACGTATGGTGCCAAAGGTATTTGTCCTCTCCATTCATATCTTTCACAACCTCCAACAAACGTTTGGTTCAAAGAGTATTTGTCCTATCCATTAATAATTTTCACAACCCCCACCAAACGTTTGGTTCAAAAGGTATTTGTCCTATCCATTCATTATTTTCACAACCTCCACCAAAGATTTGGTTCAAAAGGTATTTGTCCTATCCATTCATAATTTTCACAACCTCCACCAAACGTTTGGTTCAAAAGGATTTGCCCTCTCCATTCATAATTTTCATAACTCCCACCAAACGTTTGGTTCAAAAGGTATTTGTCCTATCCATTCATAATTTTCACAAACCCCACCAAACGTTTGGTGCCAAAGGTATTTGTTCTATCCATTCATAATTTTCCCAACCCCCACCAAACGTTTGGTTCAAAAGGTATTTGACCTATCCATTCATTATTTTCACAACCTCCACCAAATGTTTGGTGCCAAAGGTATTTGTCCTCTCCATTCATATCTTTCACAACCCCCACCAAACGTTTGGTTCAAAGAGTATTTGTCCTATCCATTAATAATTTTCACAACCCCCACCAAACGTTTGGTTCAACAGGTATTTGTCCTATCCATTCATTATTTTCACAACCTCCACCAAACGTTTGGTGCCAAAGGTATTTGTTCTATCCATTCATAATTTTCCCAACCCCCACCAAACGTTTGGTTCAAAAGGTATTTGTCCTATCCATTCATTATTTTCACAACCTCCACCAAACGTTTGGTTCAAAGAGTATTTGTCCTATCCATTAATAATTTTCACAAGCCCCACCAAACGTTTGGTTCAAAAGGTATTTGTCTTATCCATTCATTATTTTCACAACCTCCACCAAATTTTTGGTTCAAAGAGTATTTGTCCTATCCATTCACAATTTTCCCAACCCCCAACAAAGGTTTGGTTCAAAAGGTATTTGTCCTGTCCATTCATTATTTTCACAACCTCCACCAAAGGTTTGGTTCAAAGAGTATTTGTCCTATCCATTAATAATTTTCACAACCCCCATCAAAAGTTTCTTTGAAAAGGTATTTGTCCTATCCATTCATAATTTTCACAACCCCCACCAAACGTTTGGTTCAAAAGCATTTGTCCTATAAATTCATAATTTTCTACCCCCCCCCCCCCCCACCAAACGTTTGGTTCAAAAGGTATTTGTCCTATCCATTCATTATTTTCACAACCTCCACCAAACGTTTGGTGCCAAAGGTATTTGTCCTCTCCATTCATATCTTTCACAACCCCTAACAAACGTTTGATTCAAAGAGTATTTGTCCTATCCATTCATAATTTTCCCAACCCCCAACAAACGTTTGGTTCAAAAGGTATTTGTCCTATCCATTCATTATTTTCACAACCTCCACCAAACGTTTGGTGTCAAAGGTATTTGTCCTCTCCATTCATATCTTTCACAACCCCCAACAAACGTTTGGTTCAAAGAGTATTTGTCCTATCCATTCATAATTTTCACAACCCCCACCAAACGTTTGGTTCAAAAGGTATTTGTCCTATCCATTCATAACTTTCACAACCCCCACCAAACGTTTGGTTCAAAAGGCATTTGTCCTATCCATTCATAATTTTCACAACCCCCACAAAACGTTTGGTTCAAAAGGTATTTGTCCTACCCATTAATTATTTTCACAATCTCCACCAAACGTTTGGTTCAAAAGGTATTTGTCCTATCCATTCATTATTTTCACAACCTCCACCAAACGTTTGGTTCAAAGAGTATTTGTCCTATCCATTCATAATTTTCACAACCCCCAACAAACGTTTGGTTCAAAAGGTGTTTGTCCTATCGATTCATAATTTTCACAACCCCCACAAAACGTTTGGTTCAAAAGGTATTTGTCCTACCCATTAATTATTTTCTCAACCCCCACCAAACATTTGGTTCAAACAGTATTTGTCCTATCCATTAATGATTTTCCCAACCCCCACCAAACGTTTGGTTCAAAAGGTATATGTCCTATCCATTCATAATTTTCACAACCCCCACCAAAGGTTTGGTTCAAAAGGTATTTGTCCTATTCATTCATTATTTTCACAACCTCCACCAAACGTTTGGTGCCAAAGGTATTTGTCCTCTCCATTCATATCTTTCACAACCTCCAACAAACGTTTGGTTCAAAGAGTATTTGTCCTATCCATTAATAATTTTCACAACGTCCACCAAAGGTTTGGTTCAAAAGGTATTTGTCCTATCCATTCATTATTTTCACAACATCCACCAGACGTTTGGTTCAAAAGGTATTTCTCCTATCCATTCATAATTTTCACAACCCCCACCAAACGTTTGGTTCAAAAGTTATTTGTCCTATCCATTCATAATTTTCATAACCCCCACCAAACGTTTGGTTCAAAAGGTATTTGTCCTATCCCTCCATAATATTCACCGCCCCCCCACCAAACGTTTGGTTCAAAAGGTATTTGTCCTATCCATTCATTATTTTCACAACCTCCACCAAACATTTGGTGCCAAAGGTATTTGTCCTCTCCATTCATATCTTTCACAACCCCCACTAAACGTTTGGTTCAAAGAGTATTTGTCCTATCCATTAATAATTTTCACAACACCCGCCAAAGGTTTGGTTCAAAAGGTATTTGTCCTATCCATTCATTATTTTCACAACCTGCACCAAACGTTTGGTGCCAAAGGTATTTGTTCTATCCATTCATAATTTTCCCAACCCCCACCAAACGTTTGGTTCAAAAGGTATTTGTCCTATCCATTCATTATTTTCACAACCTCCACCAAACGTTTGGTTCAAAGAGTATTTGTCCTATCCATTAATAATTTTCACAACCCCCACCAAACGTTTGGTTCAAAAGGTATTTGTCCTATCCATTCATTATTTTCACAACCTCCACCAAACGTTTGGTGCGAAAGGTATTTGTTCTATCCATTCACAATTTTCCCAACCCCCACAAAACGTTTGGTTCAAAAGGTATTTGTCCTATCCATTCATTATTTTCACAACCTCCACCAAATGTTTGGTTCAAAGAGTATTTGTCCTATCCATTAATAATTTTCACAACCACCACCAAATGTTTGGTTCAAAAGGTATTTGTCCTATCCATTCATAATTTTCACAACCCCCACCAAACGTTTGGTTCAAAAGGTATTTGTCCTATCCAATCATTATTTTCACAACCTCCACCAAACGTTTGGTGCCAAAGGTATTTGTCCTCTCCATTCATATCTTTCACAACCCCCAGCAAAAGTTTGGTTCAAAGAGTATTTGTCCTCTCCATTCATATCTTTCACAACCCCCAGCAAAAGTTTGGTTCAAAGAGTATTTGTCCTATGCATTCATAATTTTTCCAACCCCCACCAAACGTTTGGTTCAAAAGGTATTTGTCCTATCCATTCATAATTTTCACAACCCCACCAAAGGTTTGGTTCAAAAGGTATTTCTCCTATCCATTCATAATTTTCACAACCCCCACCAAAGGTTTGGTTCAAAAGGTATTTGTCCTATCCATTCATAATTTTCACCCCCCCCACCAAACGTTTGGTTCAAAAGGTATTTGTCTTATCCATTCATTATTTTCACCCCCCCCACCAAACGTTTGGTTCAAAAGGTATTTGTCTTATCCATTCATTATTTTCAAACCTCCACCAAACGTTTGGTGCCAAAAGTATTTGTCCTATCCATTCATAATTTTCACAACCCCCATCAAAAATTTGGTTCAAAAGGGATTTGTCCTATCCATTCATAACTTTCACAACCCCCACCAAACGTTTGGTTCAAAAGGTATTTGTACTATTCATTCATTATTTTCACAACCTCCACCAAACGTTTGGTGCCAAAGGTATTTGTTCTATTAATTCACAATTTTCCCAACCCCACCAAACGTTTGGTTCAAAAGGTATTTGTCCTATCCATTCATTATTTTCACAACCTCCACCAAACGTTTGGTTCAAAGAGTATTTGTCCTATCCATTCATAATTTTCACAACCCCCAACAAACGTTTGGTTCAAAAGGTATTGTCCTATCCATTCATAATTTTCACAACCCCCACAAAACTTTTGGTTCAAAAGGTATTTGTCCTACCCATTAATTATTTTCACAACCTCCACCAAACGTTTGGTTCAATAGGTATTTGTCCTCTCCAATCATTACTTTCATAACCCCCACCAAACGTTTGGTTCAAACAGTATTTGTCCTATCCATTAATGATTTTCCCAACCCCCACCAAACGTTTGGTTCAAAAGGTATATGTCCTATCCATTCATAATTTTCACAACCCCCACCAAACGTTTGGTTCAAAAGGTATTTGTCCTATTCATTCATTATTTTCGCAATCTCCACCAAACGTTTGGTGCCAAAGGTATTTGTCCTCTCCATTCATATCATTCACAACCCCTAACAAAGGTTTGGTTCAAAGAGTATTTGTCCTATCCATTAATAATTTTAACAACCCCCACCAAACATTTGGTTCAAAAGGTATTTCTCCTATCCATTCATTATTTTCACAACCTCCACCAAACGTTTGGTTCAAAAGGTATTTGTCCTATCCATTCATAATTTTCACAACCCCCACCAAACGTTTGGTTCAAAAGGTATTTGTCCTATCCATTCATAATTTTCATAACCCCCACCAAACGTTTGGTTCAAAAGGTATTTGTCCTATCCATTCATAATTTTCACAACCCCCACCAAACGTTTGGTGCCAAAGGTATTTGTTCTATCCATTCATAATTTTCCCAACCCCCACCAAACGTTTGGTTCAAAAGGTATTTGACCTCTCCATTCATATCTTTCACAACCCCCACCAAACGTTTGGTTCAAAGAGTATTTGTCCTATCCATTAATAATTTTCACAACCCCCACCAAACGTTTGGTTCAAAAGGTATTTGTCCTATCCATTCATTATTTTCACAACCTCCACCAAACGTTTGGTGCCAAAGGTATTTGTTCTATCCATTCATAATTTTCCCAACCCCCACCAAACGTTTGGTTCAAAAGGTATTTGTCCTATCCATTCATTATTTTCACAACCTCCACCAAAGGTTTGGTTCAAAGAGTATTTGTCCTATCCATTAATAATTTTCACAACCCCCACCAAACGTTTCTTTGAAAAGGTATTTGTCCTATCCATTCATAATTTTCACAACAACCACCAAACGTTTGGTTCAAAAGGCATTTGTCCTATAAATTCATAATTTTCACCCCCCCCACCAAACGTTTGGTTCAAAAGGTATTTGTCCTATCCATTCATAATTTTCCCAACCCCCACCAAACGTTTGGTTCAAAAGGTATTTGTCCTATCCATTCATTATTTTCACAACCTCCACCAAACGTTTGGTGTCAAAGGTATTTGTCCTCTCCATTCATATCTTTCACAACCCACAACAAACGTTTGGTTCAAAGAGTATTTGTCCTATCCATTCATAATTTTCACAACCCCCACCAAACGTTTGGTTCAAAAGGTATTTGTCCTATCCATTCATAACTTTCACAACCCCCACCAAACGTTTGGTTCAAAAGGCATTTGTCCTATTCATTAATTATTTTCACAACCTCCACCAAACGTTTGGTGCCAAAGGTATTTGTTCTATCCATTCATTATTTTCACAACCTCCACCAAATGTTTGGTTCAAAGAGTATTTGTCCTATCCATTAATAATTTTCACAACCCCCACCAAACGTTTGGATCAAAAGGTATTTGTCCTATCCATTCATAACTTTCACAACCCCCACCAAACGTTTGGTTCAAAAGGTATTTGTCCCATTCATTCATTATTTTCACAACCTCCACCAAACGTTTGGTGCCAAAGGTATTTGTTCTATCCATTCACAATTTTCACAACCCCCACCAAACGTTTGGTTCAAAAGGCATTTGTCCTATCCATTCATTATTTTCACAACCTCCACCAAAGGTTTGGTTCAAAGAGTATTTGTCGTATCCATTCATAATTTTCACAACCCCCAACAAACCTTTGGTTCAAAAGGTGTTTGTCCTATCCATTCATAATTTTCACAACCCCCACAAAACGTTTGGTTCAAAAGGTATTTGTCCTACTCATTAATTATTTTCACAACCGCCACAAAACGTTTGGTTCAAAAGGTATTTGTCCTATCCATTCATTATTTTCACAACCTCCACCAAACGTTTGGTTCAAAGAGTATTTGTCCTATCCATTCATAATTTTCACAACCCCCAAGAAAGCTTTATTTCAAAAGGTGTTTGTCCTATCCATTCATAATTTTCACAACCCCCACAAAACGTTTGGTTCAAAAGGTATTTGTCCTACCCATTAATTATTTTCACAACCTCCACCAAACGTTTGGTTTAAAAGGCATTTGTCCTATAAATTCATAGTTTTCACCCCCCCCCACCAAACGTTTGGTTCAAAAGGTATTTGTCCTATCCATTCATTATTTTCACAACCTCCACCAAACGTTTGGTGCCAAAGGTATTTGTCCTCTCCATTCATATCTTTCACAACCCCCAACAAACTTTTAGTTCAAAGAGTATTTGTTTTATTCATTCATAATTTTCCCAACCCCCACCAAACGTTTGGTTCAAAAGGTATTTGTCCTATCCATTCATTATTTTCACAACCTCCACCAAACGTTTGGTGTCAAAGGTATTTGTCCTCTCCATTCATATCTTTCACAACCCCCAACAAACGTTTGTTTCAAAGAGTATTTTTCCTATCCATTGATAATTTTCACAACCCCCACCAAACGTTTGGTTCAAAAGGTATTTGTCCTATCCATTCATAACTTTCACAACCCCCACCAAACGTTTGGTTCAAAATGTATTTGTCCTATTCATTCATTATTTTCACAACCTCCACCAAACGTTTGGTGCCAAAGGTATTTGTTCTATCCATTCATTATTTTCACAACCTCCACCAAATGTTTGGTTCAAAGAGTATTTGTCCTATCCATTAATAATTTTCACAACCCCCACCAAACGTTTGGTTCAAAAGGTATTTGTCCTATCCATTCATAATTTTCACAACCCCCACCAAACGTTTGGTTCAAAAGGTATTTGTCCTATCCATTCATAACTTTTACAACCCCCACCAAACGTTTGGTTCAAAAGGTATTTGTCCCATTCATTCATTATTTTCACAACCTCCACCAAACGTTTGGTGCCAAAGGTATTTGTTCTATCCATTCACAATTTTCCCAACCCCCACCAAACGTTTGGTTCAAAAGGTATTTGTCCTATCCATTCATTATTTTCACAACCTCCACCAAACATTTGGTTCAAAGAGTATTTGTCCTATCCATTCATAATTTTCACTACCCCCAACAAACGTTTGGTTCAAAAGGTGTTTGTGCTATCCATTCATAATTTTCACAACCCCCACAAAACGTTTGGTTCAAAAGGTATTTGTCCTACCCATTAATTATTCTCACAACCCCCACCAAACGTTTGGTTCAAACAGTATTTTTCCTATCCATTAATGATTTTCCCAACCCCCACCAAAGGTTTGGTTCAAAAGGTACATGTCCTATCCATTCATAATTTTCACAACCCCCACCAAAGGTTTGGTTCAAAAGGTATTTGTCCTATTCATTCATTATTTTCACACCCTCCACCAAACGTATGGTGCCAAAGGTATTTGTCCTCTCGATTCATATCTTTCACAACCTCCAACAAACGTTTGGTTCAAAGAGTATTTGTCCTATCCATTAATAATTTTCACAACGTCCACCAAACGTTTGGTTCGAAAGGTATTTGTCCTATCCATTCATTATTTTCACAACCTCCACCAAACGTTTGGTGTCAAAGGTATTTGTCCTCTCCATTCATATCTTTCACAACCCACAACAAACGTTTGGTTCAAAGAGTATTTGTCCTATCCATTCATAATTTTCACAACCCCCACCAAACGTTTGGTTCAAAAGGTATTTGTCCTATCCATTCATAACTTTCACAACCCCCACCAAACGTTTGGTTCAAAAGGCATTTGTCCTATTCATTCATTATTTTCACAACCTCCACCAAACGTTTGGTGCCAAAGGTATTTGTTCTATCCATTCATTATTTTCACAACCTCCACCAAATGTTTGGTTCAAAGAGTATTTGTCCTATCCATTAATAATTTTCACAACCCCCACCAAACGTTTGGATCAAAAGGTATTTGTCCTATCCATTCATAATTTTCACAACCCCCACCAAACGTTTGGTTCAAAAGGTATTTGTCCCATTCATTCATTATTTTCACAACCTCCACCAAACGTTTGGTTCAAAGAGTATTTGTCCTATCCATTAATAATTTTCACAACCCCCACCAAACGTTTGGATCAAAAGGTATTTGTCCTATTCATTCATAACTTTCACAACCCCCACCAAACGTTTGGTTCAAAAGGTATTTGTCCCATTCATTCATTATTTTCACAACCTCCACCAAACGTTTGGTGCCAAAGGTATTTGTTCTATCCATTCACAATTTTCACAACCCCCACCAAACGTTTGGTTCAAAAGGCATTTGTCCTATCCATTCATTATTTTCACAACCTCCACCAAAGGTTTGGTTCAAAGAGTATTTGTCCTATCCATTCATAATTTTCACAACCCCCAACAAACCTTTGGTTCAAAAGGTGTTTGTCCTATCCATTCATAATTTTCACAACCCCCACAAAACGTTTGGTTCAAAAGGTATTTGTCCTACTCATTAATTATTTTCACAACCTCCACCAAACGTTTGGTTCAAAAGGTATTTGTCCTATCCATTCATTATTTTCACAACCTCCACCAAACGTTTGGTTCAAAGCGTATTTGTCCTATCCATTCATAATTTTCACAACCCCCAAGAAAGCTTTATTTCAAAAGGTGTTTGTCATATCCATTCATAATTTTCACAACCCCCACAAAACGTTTGGTTCAAAAGGTATTTGTCCTATCCATTCATAATTTTCACAACCCCACCAAAGGTTTGGTTCAAAAGGTATTTCTCCTATCCATTCATAATTTTCACAACCCCCACCAAAGGTTTGGTTCAAAAGGTATTTGTCCTATCCATTCATAATTTTCACCCCCCCCCCACCAAACGTTTGGTTCAAAAGGTATTTGTCTTATCCATTCATTATTTTCACCCCCCCCACCAAACGTTTGGTTCAAAAGGTATTTGTCTTATCCATTCATTATTTTCAAACCTCCACCAAACGTTTGGTGCCAAAAGTATTTGTCCTATCCATTCATAATTTTCACAACCCCCACCAAAAGTTTGGTGTCAAAGGTATTTGTCCTCTCCATTCATATCTTTCACAACCCCCAACAAACGTTTGGTTCAAAGAGTATTTTTCCTATCCATTGATAATTTTCACAACCCCCACCAAACGTTTGGTTCAAAAGGTATTTGTCCTATCCGTTCATAACTTTCACAACCCCCACCAAACGTTTGGTTCAAAAGGTATTTGTCCTATTCATTCATTATTTTCACAACCTTCACCAAACGTTTGGTGCCAAAGGTATTTGTTCTATCCATTCATTATTTTCACAACCTCCACCAAATGTTTGGTTCAAAGAGTATTTGTCCTATCCATTAATAATTTTCACAACCCCCACCAAACGTTTGGTTCAAAAGGTATTTGTCCTATCCATTCATAATTTTCACAACCCCCACCAAACGTTTGGTTCAAAAGGTATTTGTCCTATCCATTCATAACTTTCACAACCCCCACCAAACGTTTGGTTCAAAAGGCATTTGTCCTATCCATTCATAATTTTCACAACCCCCACAAAACGTTTGGTTCAAAAGGTATTTGTCCTACCCATTAATTATTTTCACAATCTCCACCAAACGTTTGGTTCAAAAGGTATTTGTCCTATCCATTCATTATTTTCACAACCTCCACCAAACGTTTGGTTCAAAGAGTATTTGTCCTATCCATTCATAATTTTCACAACCCCCAACAAACGTTTGGTTCAAAAGGTGTTTGTCCTATCGATTCATAATTTTCACAACCCCCACAAAACGTTTGGTTCAAAAGGTATTTGTCCTACCCATTAATTATTTTCACAACCCCCACCAAACGTTTGGTTCAAACAGTATTTGTCCTATCCATTAATGATTTTCCCAACCCCCACCAAACGTTTGGTTCAAAAGGTATATGTCCTATCCATTCATAATTTTCACAACCCCCACCAAAGGTTTGGTTCAAAAGGTATTTGTCCTATTCATTCATTATTTTCACAACCTCCACCAAACGTTTGGTGCCAAAGGTATTTGTCCTCTCCATTCATATCTTTCACAACCTTCAACAAACGTTTGGTTCAAAGAGTATTTGTCCTATCCATTAATAATTTTCACAACCTCCACCAAACGTTTGGTTCAAAAGGTATTTGTCCTATCCATTCATTATTTTCACAACCGCCACCAAACGTTTGGTTCAAAAGGTATTTCTCCAATCCATTCATAATTTTCACAACCCCCACCAAACGTTTGGTTCAAAAGGTATTTGTCCTATCCATTCATAATTTTCATAACCCACACCAAACGTTTGGTTCAAAAGGTATTTGTCTTATCCATTCATAATTTTCACAACCCCCACCAAACGTTTGGTTCAAAAGGTATTTGTCCTATACATTCATTATTTTCACAACCTCCACCAAACGTTTGGTGCCAAAGGTATTTGTTCTATCCATTCATAATTTTCCCAACCCCCACCAAACGTTTGGTTCAAAAGGTATTTGTCCTATCCATTCATTATTTTCACAACCTCCACCAAACGTTTGGTTCAAAGAGTATTTGTCCTATCCATTAATAATTTTCACAACCCCCACCAAACGTTTGGTTCAAAAGGTATTTGTCCTATCCATTCATTATTTTCACAACCTCCACCAAACGTTTGGTTCAAAGAGTATATGTCCTATCCATTAATAATTTTCACAACCCCCACCAAACATTTGGTTCAAAAGGTATTTGTCCTATCCATTCATAATTTTCACAACCCCCACCAATCGTTTGGTTCAAAAGGTATTTGTCCTATCCATTCATAATTTTCACAACCCCCACCAAACATTTGGTTCAAAAGGTATTTGTCCTATCCATTCATAATTTTCACCCCCCCCACGAAACGTTTGGTTCAAAAGGTATTTGTCCTATCGATTCATTATTTTCACAACCTCCACCAAACGTTTGGTGCCAAAGGTATTTGTCCTCTCCATTCATATCTTTCACAACCCCCAACAAACGTTTGGTTCAAAGAGTATTTGTCCTATCCATTCATAATTTTCCCAACCCCCACCAATCGTTTGGTTCAAAAGGAATTTGTCCTATCCATTCATAACTTTCACAACCCCCACCAAACGTTTGGTTCAAAAGGTATTTGTCCTATCCATTCATTATTTTCACAACCTCCACCAAACGTTTGGTTCAAAAGGTATTTGTCCTATCCATTCATTATTTTCACAACCCCCACCAAACGTTTGGTTCAAAAGGTATTTGTCCTATCCATTCATAATTTTCACCCCCCCACCAAATGTTTGGTTCAAAAGGTATTTGTCCTATCCATTCATTATTTTCACAACCTCCACCAAACGTTTGGTGCCAAAGGTATTTGTCCTCTCCATTCATATCTTTCACAACCCCCAACAAACGTTTGGTTCAAAGAGTATTTGTCCTATCCATTAATAATTTTCACAACCTCCACCAAACGTTTGGTGCCAAAGGTATTTGTTCTATCCATTCATTATTTTCACAACCTCCACCAAATGTTTGGTTCAAAGTGTATTTGTCCTATCCATTAATAATTTTCACAACCCCCAACAAACGTTTGGTTCAAAAGGTATTTGTCCTATCCATTCATAATTTTCCCAACCCCCACCAAACGTTTGGTTCAAAAGGTATTTGTCCTATCCATTCATAACTTTCACATCCCCCACGAAACCTTTGGTTCAAAAGGTATTTGTCGTATCCATTCATTATTTTCACAACCTCCACGAAACGTTTGGTTCAAAAGGTATTTGTCCTATCCATTCATTATTTTCACAACCCCCACCAAACGTTTGGTTCAAAAGGTATTTGTCCTATCCATTCATTATTTTCACAACCTCCACCAAACGTTTGGTTCAAAAGGTATTTGTCTTATCCATTCATTATTTTCACAACCTCCACCAAACGTTTGGTGCCAAAGTTATTTGTCCTCTCCATTCATATCGTTCACAACCCCCACTAAACGTTTGGTTCAAAGAGTATTTGTCCTATCCATTAATAATTTTCACAACCCCCACCAAACGTTTGGTTCAAAAGGTATTTGTCCTATACATTCATTATTTTCACAACCCCCACCAAACGTTTGGTTCAAAAGGTATTTGTTCTATCCATTCATAATTTTCCCAACCCCCACCAAACGTTTGGTTCAAAAGGTATTTCTCCTATCCATTCATTATTTTCACAACCTCCACCAAACGTTTGGTTCAAAGAGTATTTGTCCTATCCATTAATAATTTTCACAACCCCCACCAAACGTTTGGTTCAAAATGTATTTGTCGTATCCATTCATTATTTTCACAACCTCCACCAAACGTTTGGTGCCAAAGGTATTTGTCCTATCCATTCATAACTTTCACATCCCCCACGAAACCTTTGGTTCAAAAGGTATTTGTCGTATCCATTCATTATTTTCACAACCTCCACGAAACGTTTGGTTCAAAAGGTATTTGTCCTATCCATTCATTATTTTCACAACCCCCACCAAACGTTTGGTTCAAAAGGTATTTGTCCTATCCATTCATTATTTTCACAACCTCCACCAAACGTTTGGTTCAAAAGGTATTTGTCTTATCCATTCATTATTTTCACAACCTCCACCAAACGTTTGGTGCCAAAGTTATTTGTCCTCTCCATTCATATCGTTCACAACCCCCACTAAACGTTTGGTTCAAAGAGTATTTGTCCTATCCATTAATAATTTTCACAACCCCCACCAAACGTTTGGTTCAAAAGGTATTTGTCCTATACATTCATTATTTTCACAACCCCCACCAAACGTTTGGTTCAAAAGGTATTTGTTCTATCCATTCATAATTTTCCCAACCCCCACCAAACGTTTGGTTCAAAAGGTATTTCTCCTATCCATTCATTATTTTCACAACCTCCACCAAACGTTTGGTTCAAAGAGTATTTGTCCTATCCATTAATAATTTTCACAACCCCCACCAAACGTTTGGTTCAAAATGTATTTGTCGTATCCATTCATTATTTTCACAACCTCCACCAAACGTTTGGTGCCAAAGGTATTTGTTCTATCCATTCACAATTTTCCCAACCCGCACCAAACGATTGGTTCAAAAGGTATTTGTCCTATCCACTCATTATTTTCACAACCTCCACCAAACATTTGGTTCAAATAGTATTTGTCCTATCCATTAATAATTTTTACAACCCCCACCAAACGTTTGGTTCAAAAGGTATTTGTCCTATCCATTCATAATTTTCACAACCCCCACCAAACATTTGGTTTAAAAGGTATTTGTCCTATCCATTCACAATTTTCACAACCCCCACCAAACGTTTGGTTCAAAAGGTATTTGTCCTATCCATTCATAATTTTCACCCCCCCCCCACCAAACGTTTGGTTCAAAAGGTATTTGTCCTATCCATTCATTATTTTCACAACCTCCACCAAACGTTTGGTACCAAAGGTATTTGTCCTCTCCATTCATATCTTTCACAACCCCCAACAAACCTTTGGTTCAAAGAGTGTTTGTCCTATCCATTCATAATTTTCCCAACCCCCACCAAACGTTTGGTTCAAAAGGTATTTGTCCTATCCATTCATAACTTTCACAACACCCACCAAACGTTTGGTTCAAAAGGTATTTGTCCTATCCATTCATTATTTTCACAACCTCCACCAAACGTTTGGTTCAAAAGGTATTTGTCCTATCCATTCATTATTTTCACAACCCCCACCAAACGTTTGGTTCAAAAGGTATTTGTCCTATCCATTCATAATTTTCACAACCCCACCAAATGTTTGGTTCAAAAGGTATTTGTCCTATCCATTCGTTATTTTCACAACCTCCACCAAACGTTTGGTGCCAAAGGTATTTGTCCTCTCCATTCATATCTTTCACAACCCCCAACAAACGTTTGGTTCAAAGAGTATTTGTCCTATCCATTCATAATTTTTCCAACCCCCACCAAACGTTTGGTTCAAAATGTATTTGTCCTATCCATTCATAATTTTCCCTACCAAACGTTTGGTTCAAAAGGTATTTGTCCTATCCATTCATAACTTTCACAACACCCACCAAACGTTTGGTTCAAAAGGTATTTGTCCTATCCATTCATTATTTTCACAACCTCCACCAAACTTTGGTTCAAAAGGTATTTGTCCTATCCATTCATTATTTTCACAACCCCCACCAAACGTTTGGTTCAAAAGGTATTTGTCCTATCCATTCATTATTTTCACAACCTCCACCAAACGTTTGGTTCAAATAGTATTTGTCCTATCCATTAATAATTTTTACAACCCCCACCAAACGTTTGGTTCAAAAGGTATTTGTCCTATCCATTCATAATTTTCACAACCCCCACCAAACATTTGGTTCAAAAGGTATTTGTCCTATCCATTCACAATTTTCACAACCCCCACCAAACGTTTGGTTCAAAAGGTATTTGTCCTATCCATTCATAATTTTCACCCCCCCACCAAACGTTTGGTTCAAAAGGTATTTGTCCTATCCATTCATTATTTTCACAACCTCCACCAAACGTTTGGTACCAAAGGTATTTGTCCTCTCCATTCATATCTTTCACAACCCCCAACAAACCTTTGGTTCAAAGAGTGTTTGTCCTATCCATTCATAATTTTCCCAACCCCCACCAAACGTTTGGTTCAAAAGGTATTTGTCCTATCCATTCATAACTTTCACAACACCCACCAAACGTTTGGTTCAAAAGGTATTTGTCCTATCCATTCATTATTTTCACAACCTCCACCAAACGTTTGGTTCAAAAGGTATTTGTCCTATCCATTCATTATTTTCACAACCCCCACCAAACGTTTGGTTCAAAAGGTATTTGTCCTATCCATTCATAATTTTCACAACCCCACCAAATGTTTGGTTCAAAAGGTATTTGTCCTATCCATTCATTATTTTCACAACCTCCACCAAACGTTTGGTGCCAAAGGTATTTGTCCTCTCCATTCATATCTTTCACAACCCCCAACAAACGTTTGGTTCAAAGAGTATTTGTCCTATCCATTCATAATTTTTCCAACCCCCACCAAACGTTTGGTTCAAAATGTATTTGTCCTATCCATTCATAATTTTCCCTACCAAACGTTTGGTTCAAAACGTATTTGTCCTATCCATTCATAACTTTCACAACACCCACCAAACGTTTGGTTCAAAAGATATTTGTCCTATCCATTCATTATTTTCACAACCTCCACCAAACTTTGGTTCAAAAGGTATTTGTCCTATCCATTCATTATTTTCACAACCCCCACCAAACGTTTGGTTCAAAAGGTATTTGTCCTATCCATTCATTATTTTCACAACCTCCACCAAACGTTTGGTTTAAAAGGTATTTGTCCTATCCATTCATAATTTTCACAACCCCCACGAAACGTTTGGTTCAAAAGGCATTTGTCCTATCCATTCATTATTTTCACAACTCCCACCAAACGTTTGGTTCAAAAGGTATTTGTCCTATCCATTCATTATTTTCACAACCTCCACCAAACGCTTGGTTCAAAAGGTATTTGTCCTCTTGCATTCATAACGTTCACAATTTCCGCCAAATGTTTGGTACAAAAGATATTTCTCCTTCCATTCATAACTGTCGCAACCTCCACCAAACGTTTGGTTCAAAAGGATTTGCCCTCTCCATTCATAACGTTCACAGTTCATAACGTTCACAATCCACCCAATGTTTGGTGCAAAAGGTAATTTCTCTTCTTTATTCATAACGTTCACAATCTCCGCCAAACGTCTGGTGCAAAAGGCATTTCTCCTTCCATTCATAACTGTCGCAATCTCCACCAAAGATTTGGTGCACAACTTTGGCGCGAAACGTATTTCTCCTCTCCATT
Organism: Ryuthela nishihirai; assembly: GCA_038380435.1. Taxonomy (NCBI): domain Eukaryota; kingdom Metazoa; phylum Arthropoda; class Arachnida; order Araneae; family Heptathelidae; genus Ryuthela; species Ryuthela nishihirai. The sequence goes on along the minus strand of JAWZYU010000375.1, from coordinate 85,419 downwards.
CATGACTTTTACAGCCTCGGCAAAATGTTTTGTGTAAATGCTTTTCTCCTCTGCATTCATGACTTATACAATCTCCCTCAAACCTTTTCCACAAAACGTAGCTGTTCCCGATTCCCAGAGATTAATGCCATCCCATGGGAGGTAAGGGCCCGTCCCACAAAGGGAACCCGACACGCGATCAAAAAATGTGTAAACTGAACTTTCTCAATAGTGTGTAATGTATCTCAGTGCACGCGATGACGTCAGAACGACGTAGAAGAAACACGCAGAAATGGGTGGCTCTCCGCCCATGGTACTTGTAAATGGTTTGGTTGGGTTGTTTTACCTCTGAGCGGCCTTTTTTTGCACACCATGGGATAAATGGCCAGGTCACATGGACTGATAAGGTTGGGGGAGAAGTTGGGTTGTTTTACCTCTGAGCGGCACTTTTTTGCACACCATGGGCTAAATGGCCAGGTCACATGGCCATTTAGCCCATGGTGTTGAAGCACCCCACTGGAACAGCTGTTGGGAGACGGTAGCCTCCCGTCAAGGCTATCCAGCGTGTTCTTTAACGTGCACAGGGTATGGCTCTCCCGCACACGGGGCCACGGCTTGACGTCCCATCCGACGGACGGCAGCCTTTCCAAGGCCATCGGTGTCCCCTACTGACCGTGGGCAGGGCGGGGACTTTGTAAATGGCTATTATTATATAGTAATAATACCACTCGAAAATTTGTCCTTTAACATTTATCACCTCTCTAAGATTTCTGGATTGGTAATTTTCACAATTACCTTCAAAAAGTTTGGCGCCATAACCAGTGGCGGCTTGGGACTAAAATGTTTAGTGGAGCACTTTGACTACAGGAGCAGCGTCCGTATGTAGCAAAAAAAGAATTGGGTAGATGCCTGATATGGAATTGAAGCGAATAAGACTGAAAAACGTTAAGTAACGCATATACTCTGTTTTACAGATATTTTCAAAAACCAGTATTTAATAATAAAACATTTCGGGTGAAAAAAAGATTGAAAAAGTGTTTCTGCTCTTTCTTCTTCAATTTTGTGTTTTGTCCCTCCACTGGTAATAATTGCTCCTCTCGATATGTATCCTTTCCGTTCCAGTTGTATTTTCAAAAACATTTCAAGAAAATTATGTCTAATATGTAGATATTTTCTTTTATTTATTGACTCCGTTCCGAATATTAATTTATATTTATTATTTTCATAATCGTAGGGGCGGGGGTGGCTCAGTCGGTAGCGCGTCAGACTCGTAATCTGTACTTCCCAGGTTCGAGTCCCAGCTGGGTTCTCGAACCTGGTTCGGTGAGGTGGTTGCTTGTTGAGATTTATCTCTGCAAATTTCCCCGCCCTCCCCACGGTCAGTAGGGGACACCGATGGGCTTAAAAAAGGCCGCTGTCCGTCGGATGGGACATTAAGCCGTGGCCCCGTGTGCGGGAGAGCCATAGACTATGCACGTTAAAGAACACGCTGGATGGCCTTGACTTCAGGCTACCATCTGTCTCCCAACAGCTGTTCCAGTAGGTCCCCTCCCCCAACCTTCTCTGAGCCTTCGGGGTCCTTGTGACCTGGCCATTTAGCCCATGGTGTGCAAAAAAAGTGCCGCTCAGAGGTAAAACAACCCAACTCATAATCGTAAATTATTACTTGAAAAGTTGTCTATTTTGGTTATATTTAATTTACAATATTAACAAAATAAAAAATAAATACCCCCTCAAGCAGCTGCTTGCCACAGAGGTGTGACCTGTCAGTTTATATGCCATAGTAGAAGATCTGAGAGGATGGCAGGACCTCAGCAGAAAAACGACACATACATCCATGCCTTATCCGGGGCTCGAACCCAGGTCTCTTAGATCAGTAGCCAAGCGTGCTAACCACTCGGCCATCTTATATTAATTTATTTTACAACGAATTGTAAGAACAGACACAGAAGAAGTGATATGGTTTAAAAAAACGTCGACTATAATTGCGACCTTTAAATTTCAATTCAGCCAACTGAGCTAAACTTTGCTAATGAGCGTTTCACTTTAAATATATTGTTATGACAGATGAACATGGTTCAATGAGTTTGTGATGGGCGTGTCACGAACGCTCGTGTGTGCTTCTGCGTGAGAATTAATTAACCAACGAATTAAAACGTAGAACCGATCTGAAAAATAAGAAAGATAGAAGTGTGTGGTTGAAGTGGTGAGATCCAAAACGAGGCATAATTAAGACTCTGTGCATGATAGTTTAACGAATATAATGTTTTTATATAGTGTGTGCGCCAGAGGTTGACTACTTTATTGGTATGGATTATATTGGTAAGTTGGTGTATAAAAAGGAAAATATTATCGTCTTGTGCATGGTGATCAATGTATGAAAAGAATTAGTTCTGAAAAACCAGTACAGTCGCTCAAAAAAGTATCCGAATACTATGGTTGATTACGGAATTCAGAAAATATATCTGGCAACGATTTTTTGGAAATTAGTGATCTGGCAACCTTCGTGTCACGTGATTACAGGTTGGGTTAGGTTGTTTTACCTCTGAGCGGCACTTTTTGCACACCATGGGCTAAATGGCCAGGTCACATGGACCCTGAAAGCTCAGAGAAGGTTGGGGGAGGGGACCCGTTGGAACAGCTGTTGGGAGACAGATGGTAGCCTCCCGTCAAGGCCATCCAGCGTGTTCTTTAACGTGCACAGGGTATGTCTCTCCCGCACACGGGCCACGGCTTAACGTCCCATCCGACGGACGACGGCCTTTCCAAGCCCATCGGTGTCCCCTACTGACCGTTGGCAGGGCGGGGAATTTTGCGGAGATAAATCTCAACGCTGACCCAGCTGGGACTCGAACCTGGGAACTACAGATTACGAGCCTGGCTCGCTACCGACTGAGCCACCCCCGCCCAAAAATTGTCAACTGCACGCGGTGTTCCCAGGTGGTCACCCTCCCAAGTACTGACCGCGCCCAAAACTGCTTAACTTCGGGGATCAGATATATATATATAGCGAATAGTAGTCAAAAGAGGTTAACCATATCTTAATACTGCTGAAAAGCCGCCCGTGATTACAGAATTCAGGAAAAATATCTGGAGCGTGTACAGCAACTGTACACGCTCCAGTTTGCTGTGAAAGGTAACTGCACACGCTCAATATTTCCGTGAGTGAGCCCACACGATCTAGTATCAAAACAATATGACCACATACAGTCGCTCAAAAAAGTATACGAACACTATGGTTGATTACAGAATTCAGAAAAAATATCTGGCAACGATTTTTTTAGAAATTAGTGATCTGGTAACCTTCGTGTCACGTGACATTTCTCATGAATTAATGCATTATTTTTCTAAGCAATGAGCACTACAGATACTGGATAGAAAAATGGCAACCTTCGTGTCACGTGACACCGAGGTTGCCAGATCACTAATTTCTAAAAAAAATCGCTGCCAGATATTTTTTCTGAATTCTGTAATCAACCATAGTGTTCGGATACTTTTTTTTAAGCGACTGTACACTTAGTCGCAGTTTTGTTATTTAGGAATTTAATAGATTCTTCTGAAAGCTTATCTTTGATTTATTATAGAGTTTCGTGCCGGTTGACTTAGTTTGTTCATAAATGATTTTATCCATACTTTTGTAATAAATTGTTTTCCATTGTAATTTTCATTCACCATTTTTACTTGAACTCACGATCAGTGCTCATCCATTTTAAATTGCAACAATATTATTAGCATTCTTTTATAGATCAAATGTTCAACACATTTTATATTTATATAGCTAATGCTGTTGTTCGTTTTTTCTTACATAAGTCGGGGCGGGGGTAGCTCAGTCGGTAGCGCGCCAGGCTCGTAAACTGTAGTTCCCAGGTTCGAGTCCCAGCTGGGTCAGCGTTGAGATTTATCTTCGCAAAATTCCCCGCCCTGCCCACGGTCAGTAGGGGACACCGATGGGCTTGGAAAGGCCGCCGTCCGTCGGATGGGACGTTAAGCCGTGTCTCAGTGTGCGGGAGAGCCATACCTTGTGCACGTTAAAGAACACGCTGGATGGCCTTGACGGGAGGCTACCCTCTGTCTCCCAACAGCTGTTCCAGTGGGTCCCCTCCCCCAACCTTCTCTGAGCCTTCGGGGTCCATGTGACCAGGCCATTTAGCCCATGGTGTGCAAAAAAGTGCCGCTCAGAGGTAAAATAACCCAACTCATACATAAGTATCGTTCCTTGGCAAAATAAAGAGTTGTCAACCCAGTGTAAACACATCTTATCAGGAAAGTTTAGGCTTGATGAGCCTGCCACAGTCAACTGACGATATTCGCCAAAAACGTACCATAATAAAAACTAACCATCGGTGTCTCCTACTGACTGTGAGCAGGGCAGGGAATTTTGCGGAGATAAATCTCCACGCTGATCCAGCTGTGACTCGAACCTGGGAACTGCAGATTACGAGCCTGGCGCGCTACCGACTGAGACCCTTCGCCCAGAGTGTGGGAGACACGCTGCTATGAATATGGAGTTATGTGGGTTCGAGAGTTGGGTTGTTTTACCTCTGAGCTGCACTTTTTTGCATACCATGGGCTAAATGGCCAGGTCACATGGACCCCGAAGGCTCAGAGAAGGTTGGGGGAGGGGACCCACTGGAACAGCTGTTGGGAGACAGAAGGTAGCATCCCGTCAAGGCCATCCAGCGTGTTCTTTAACGTGCAGAGGGTATGGCTCTCCCGCACACGGGGCCACTGCTTAACGTCCTATCCGATGGACGGCGGCCCTCCCAAGCCCATCGTGTCCCCTACTGACCGTAGGCAGGACGGGGAATTTTGTGGAGATAAATCTCAACGCTGACCCAGCTGGGACTCGAACCTGGGAACTACAGATTACGAGCCTGGCGCGCTACCGACTGAGCCACCCCCGCCCCAGGGTTCGAGCGCCTCACTAATTCGAAAAGTCTCACTATTTGATAAACTAATTTTTCCCACAATATTATTTATCAACGTTTTAAAATTTATTTCTTATTGAACAATTCTCTTATTTACTCTGACTATCGTTTTAATTTTGTAATCTTGGATTTCAGTTTTCCTCAAACATACGAAAATAAACAACAACCGTGAACTTATTACCCTAGCCAAGTGTTTTTGTATCACTCTCTTAACCCTTTCACGACTAAGGGAAACATTTTTCCCATTTTAAAATTGGTGATTGTCGTATTTAATTATAACCTTATCTGCATTTTTTATACAGAATGTCAAAATGGAACGTATGCCGAACGCAATTACGTAAACGGGAACGTTTAGAAAACAAAAACAGAACTGTCAGGACGCATAATATATGTACTATGTGCAATGTCCATCTTTGCCTCACTACCAAAAGAAATTGCTTCGCAGAATATCATAATTAGCACATCATTTTGTATAGTAATTTTATTTCATAATTTTGTATTATTTTAGTTAACATTTTGTTCTAATAAACCAATAAATAAAAGACATTGCATAATAAGCCTAACTATAATTTGTGTTACCTTTATAGTCCATTGGGAAAAATATTTCCCATAAAATTCCAAAAAAACTACACATTGTTGCGTATTTTTCTTATGATTTTTATTTATTTTACGTCTAAACAAACTAAAATAAACAGTTACATACTAATATTCAATCTTAGAAACCTTATGGTCCTGAAAGGGTTAACATACCTTATACAGTTAGTTTTCATTTGCAGAAAAGGAAAAAAAAAAACTGCATCAACTCCATTTACGCACTAACAGGTTAAAAGGGAGAACACGATCCCTTCGTGGCAACCGTTACCATGAAGAGGAGGAGAACGTCGCCAACGTCTTAAAAGTTCACGTTTAAAGTCCCTTTACATTATCTTTCTTTCCTCCTGCGATGTTCGCCGATAGCTTTTCTGAAGATCAGAGGAACACTAACAAAGAAATCTGCCTTGTGCATGATGAATACATGAAAGGTAAAAAAAGATCGCTTACTCTTTCCTGGTTCTCCATGGCGATGCTGTGTCGTGAAGAGGACGGAAGAAGAGGAAGCAGAAATGTGTGTAACGAAGAGAAGGAAGGTTAAAGGTGATGCAGCTGGAACTTGTGCTGATACCTTTCGTCTTGAGGGAAGTGCTTTACTGAGGAGGAGCGTGACATTAGAAGAAAGGAAAGAAAGGGATTTGATGGGGATGAAAATAAGAAAGTAATTTGGATTCCTTCCTTCCGAGAGTAAGATGCAGATTCGCTTCAAACTTTGTCGAGTGATGCTGAATTCTTTGATGCGGAAATATGCAAAGGTAAGGAAAACTGGTGAATAGGAGAAAGTCTCTGAAATAACGATTCAGTTTCTTGTAACTTGCAAGGATTTAATGCAGGTTGTTAAATCTTTCTCTAAGGGCTGTTGAATGTTTCTACCGAGATATTTTATCTCTGCGTCTTACCAATTTCACGTAGAATTCTTTGTTTATTGAATATTTGTATTAGGACTAGGTTTGTGTCCTAAATGTTCTTGTTAGCGTGGCGTTTTAAGCAAAGACACTTGAATTTATATTTTGAATTTTCGTTTTGCTGAGTTTTTCTTGTTTACAGAATATTAGTAAACGTTCTTTAATGTTAAAATTGCTCAGTAATATGTTTTAAAGGGATATTTAGAAATTTTCTCTCCGGAAAGTCGTCCGTTTCATTCATTCCTTAGAAATGATTTTATGAAGGAAATATATATACTGTCTTATGTATGTAATATTTGAGTTGCGTTGATTTGTTTTACCTCTGAGCGGCACTTTTTTTTTTTGCACACAATGGGGTAATGGCCAGGTCATAAGGATCTCTAGGGTTCAGAGAGGTTGGGGGGGGGGGAGTTGGGGGGGTTGTTTTACCTCTGAGCTGCGCTTTTTTGCACACCATGGGCTAAATTCCAAGGTGACATGGACTCCGAAAGCTCAGAGAAGGTTGGGGGAGGGGACCCACTGGAACAGCTGTTGGGAGACAGATGGTAGCCTCCCGTCAAGGCCATCCAGCGTGTTGTTTAACGTGCACAAGGTATGGCTCTCCCGAATACGGGGCCACGGCTTAGCGTCCCATCCGACGGACGGCGGCCTTTCCAAGTCCATCGGTGTCCTCTACTGACTGTGGGCAGGGCGGGGAATTTTGCGGAGATAAATCTCAACGCTGATCCAGCCGGGACTCGAACCTAGGAACTACAGATTACGAGCCTGGCTCGCTACCGATTGAGGCACCCCCGCACCTTGGGGGGGGGGGGAAGCAGAAGATAGAAATTAGCTGTTAGGAGACAGATGGCAGCCTACTTGTCAAGGCTATACAGCGTGTTCGTCATCATGAATAGTATATTGCCCTCTCACGCATTCGGAGCAATGGCTTAACGTCCAACACGAAGGATGGCAACTGTTCCAAGCCCATCGGTGTCACCTACTGACCGAGAGTAAGACGGATAGTTTCACGGAGATAAATCTCAACACTGGCGCAGGTGAGATTCGAATTTGGAAATTGCAGATTTCGAGCCTGGCGCACTACCGATTGAGCAACCCACATCCGAAATAGTAAAGAGTATTTTCATGTTATGTCAATGGCAAACGAACGTCGAAGCTCTATAACTTCCAAAATATGCATTTAATGGAAAAATGTGACTGAAGATAAATTAAAGATCACAATCAAATCTATTTAAATCTCGATTTACATCAACATTCGTTCAGTATTTAAAGAGTTATCGAAGCTAAAATATTTCACAAACACAATGCATCATACTTTATCTCAGAAATTAATTCAAACTTCATCATCATCATCAAGCAGTCATGGGTTACGGAGGTACAACCAGATTGTGCAATTTAGTTTTCCAAGCATATCTGTTGTGAGCTACATCTACTGCATCTGGCCACTGCATACCAATTCTAACAAGGTCCTGTTTGACATTGTCTGCCCACCGCATCCTAGGTCTCCCCTTCTTTCTGAGGCCTTTAGGCACATTGTTCATAACCCTATTCGCCAATCTTTAATTATTCATACGGGCAACATGGCCAAACCAACGGAGTCTCTCTCTGCACAATATGCTGCTTAAAGGAGGTTGCAAACTCCTTTGCCTAACCTCATCATTAGTTACAAAGTTGAACCACCAAATACCCAAGATACTGCTTACGCATCTAGAATCAAAAACATTAAGTTTCCTGTTATCTTGTTTACAAAGTATCCAAGTTTAACTACCATAACTAATCCTAGAAAGAACCAAACTATTATACAGTCTAATTTTAGTCTTTAGGTGTATACGCCTATTTCTCCACAATCTCCATAGATTCTTAAAAGTCCCGGCAGCAATCCCTATTCGTCTGTTAATCTCATGCCGCATATCACCATTATCTGTTACATAGCTCCCAAGATAATTAAACTGTGACACCTGCTCAAGACTGCAACCATTCTGATTAACTGAATCACAGCCTGCTTGACCAATTTTCATCACTTTAGTTTTCTCTCTGTTTATAACCAAACCTACTCTACTACCAGTTTCATCAACAGCTCGAATGAAAGAGTTCATCTCATCAACATCATTTGTCAAAAGGGCTAAATCATCAGCATAATCTAAATCAGAAATTTTCTTATCTCCAGCCTATTTAAAGCCAAAATCTTTCCCTTGAAGTGAATTTCGCATAACATAATCAATAACCAAGCTAAAGAGAAAAGGAGACAAAATGCACCCTTGTCGAACACCAGAAGTAATGCTAAACCAATTGCTACAAGACTTACCAACTCTCACACATGACTCAGTGTTATTATAGAGAGCTTTCATTATGTTAACTAACTTGTCTGGTATACCATATGATCTCACAATCAACCACAAATTATGACGATCAACAGAATCGAAAGCCTTTTTGAAATCAACAAAGCTAGTAACCAACGGTTTCTGAAACTCTAAACATCAACGACAGACCGACCCTTTGTAAGAATGTCTTCGTTTGAAGACCATTATCGGTCGTATCCCAGAGCCTCTGCCACTCGTCCATAACTTTATGACTTAAAATAGACTTCAGGGTTGTTTTAGAAGTCTTAACCACTATTTCAGGCTGGGTGTCAGTACCTGCTGAGCGGGCCAGTGGATCTGTCTGCTCGTTCCTCTCATGGTCTACGTGTGCTTTGATCCAGGAGAAAGAGATACTAGGCATGTTCTGAATGCCCAGAATAACAAAAAAGGAAAATTAGACCACGCTATCGACTTTAACGCCATGAATCCGCGCGAAATTTAAATTTTAGACGTCCGGTCAAATTGTTCGTAAGTCTGAAAGGGAGGGGGCGGGGGTGGCTCAGTCGGTAGCGCGTCAGGCTCGTAATCTGTAGTTCCCAGGTTCGAGTCCCATCTGGGTCAGCGTTGAGATTTATCTCCGCAAAATTCCCCGCCCTGCCCACGGTCAGTAGGGGGCACCGATGGGCTTGGAAAGGCCGCCGTCCGTCGGATGGGACGTTAAGCCGTGGCCCCGTGTGCGGGAGAACCATACCCTGTGCACGTTAAAGAACACGCTGGATGACCTTGACAGGAGGCTACCATCTGTCTCCCAACAGCTGTTGGCTAGGCCCAGCTGTTCCAGTGGGTCCCCTCCCCCAACCTTCTCTGAGCCTTCGTGGTCCATGTGACCTGGCCATTTAACCTATGCTTGGAAGGTCGAGCCATTTACAGGCTCTTGAACTAGTTAATCGTTTAATGCCTGTTGTTCGCATCCTCAAGTGCTTGTAGAGCTGCCTGGCTGTCGGTATACAACCGGATGTCGATGTAATGACTGCCGTCATTGAAGGCCGATTTAAGGGCCTGTCTGATGGCAAGCAGCTCTGCTTGGAAGGTCGAGCCATTTACAGAGACCTTCCTCTTATAATCATACACCCTGGCTCCTTGACTGTAGACAGTTTAGGCTAAGCCCACACCATCCTCGCTCTTGGAACCATCTATGTAGACTTCAATTCCGTGACTTGATGGTAACTCCATAGACCACAGCACAGCAGTCTCTTAGTGGGATGAATATCCCATCTAGAGGTGTTATTCTCATAGACCTCGGGGTCATACTGGACTCCGAGTAATGTTGCCTTTTCCCAGGCCTGCAGGACTCTGAATATGGTCGCTACTTTTCTAACTTTATATACAGAGGAGGGATCCCTGCTATCACCAGAAGTGCATCTGTAGATGTGATCCTAAAAGCCCTGGGGGGGGAGGGGGCTCAGTCTATAGCGCGCCAGGCTCGTAATCTGTAGTTCCCAGGTTCGAGTCCCAGCTGGATCAGCGTTGAGATTTATCTCCGCAAAATTCCCCTCCCTGCCCACGGTCAGTAGGGGACACCGATGGGCTTGGAAAGGCCGCCGTCCGTCGGATGAGACGTTAAGCCCTGTTCCCATGTGCGGGAGAGCCATACCCTTTGCACGTTAAAGAACACGCTGCGTGACCTTGACGGGAGGCTACCATCTGTCTCCCAACAGCAGTTCCAGTGGGTCCCCTCTCCCAACCTTCTCTGAGCCTTCGGGGTCCATGTGACCTGGCCATTTAGCTCATGGTGTGCAAAAAAGTGCCGCTCAGAGGTAAAACAACCCAACCTATAAGCCTTTGCGATTCGCAGTAGAGCTGGTCTCTGGGCTGCGAGCAGCTTTCTGCACATAACAGAGTGGTCCACCAGGCACCACCAGGCACCTGCTCAACATGTCAGGATCCTCTCTGTTTCCCTTAAATAAATTTCTTTGAGGACCTCCCATGGAGACCCTACGAGACGCGAGCCTTACAGCCAAGTTTGCACATAACATTAGTGCACCTAATTTTAAGGTCCTGCAGGTGAGGAATCCAGTTCATACTCTCATCCAGAGTGATCCATAAGTATTTGATAGTCGTCTTATTGCTGATGGCATTGCCATTCAGTTTGAAAATTGTTTACCCCTTGCTGAAGACACCCTCTTTAGACACAGTCATAGATGTTGTCCAGGGAAAACTCCATCCTTCAAGCACCGACAATGCTGCGTTGCCAGCAATCTCCAGTCTCGCTCTGGAGGAGGCCGATATGACAAGGAGCATGTCATCTACATAAGCCTGGAGCCAGACACCCTCTGGTAGGGTCAACTCCAGAGTCGTGTCTGCAGCTCAGTTCCAGAGAAACGGGCCACTGCGCGAAATCGGCCCGATTCTAGGCCTTTGGGAAGTTTCTCAGTCAAAGGCAGTTGTTAAAAAGCTGGATGAACAGATGTTTATGTTCTGTGAACAACTGCATCACAATCTCCATTGTCAGACCATCGTGGCCAGGGGCTTTACCCCTGGACATTGCATTGATCACTTCTCCTACCTCCTCTTCAGTGAACAGAACGTCATCTTCCGTGTCCAGCTGAACCCTACTATCCTCTCTCTGGAGTTGATATTGGGCATCATCAGAGCTCCTGTCATCATCAGGGAATAATCCCTCAAGTAGTGCCTGAATAGTTTCGCGAAATCAGGTGGTCCTGGATCACCCTCTTTGCCTACGTACAGTCGCTCAAAAAAGACTTAACTCACCAGAGTATTTTTGCCAAGAGGCTAATTGGGTTTGGCAGATGGCGAGCTTGTACTCTGCCTGTCAATTGATGCTGTTTTTGGGCAAGCTGCTCACAAACAGGATTATTGCCACTGTACTAAGAACGATTTCCTGAATAACAAATAATATGGATTCAGGACAGACCAGTCTACCATTGCCGTTCTAATACGTCTCTTCTCTGAAGCTTCTATCCCCATTGCGGCACAGAAGATCCAGAGAAGAGATGTATAAGAAGGCACAGAAGCTCCAGAGAAGAGATGTATAAGAAGGCACAGAAGCTCCAGAGAAGAGATGTATAAGAAGGCACAGATGCTCCAGAGAAGAGTTGTATAAGAAGACACAGAAGCTCCATAGAAGAGATGTATAAGAAGGCACAGAAGATCCAGAGAAGAGATGTATAAGAAGGCGCAGAAGCTCCAGAGAAGAGTTGTATAAGAAGACACAGAAGCTCCAGTGAAGAGATGTATAAGAAGGCACAGAAGCTCCAGAGAAGAGATATATAAGAAGGAACAGAAGCTACAGAGAAGAGATGTATAAGAAGGCACAGAAGCTCCAGAGAAGAGTTGTATAAGAAGACACAGAAGCTCCAGAGAAGAGATGTATAAGAAGGCACAGAAGCTCCAGAGAAGAGTTGTATAAGAAGACACAGAAGGTCCAGAGAAGAGATGTATAAGAAGGCACAGGCGGAGTACAAGCTTGCCATCCGTCAAGCCCAATTAGCTTCTTGGCAAAACTATTGTAGTGAGCTAACTGCACAGAACCCTTTTACATTGCAGTCATGGCCGAGTGGTTAGCACGCTTGGCTACTGATCTAAGGGATCTGGGTTCGAGCCCCGGGTAAGGCATGGTTGTGTGGGTTGTTTTCCTGCTGAGGTCCTGCCATCCTCTCAGATCACCTACTATGGCATATAAACTGACAGGCTCCTGTCAGACCTCTGTGGCAAGCAGCTGCTTGAGGGGGTATTTATTTATTTTTTTATTTATAAGCTGGCAGTAGGGAAAGACCTAACACCCTAGAATATCGAGCATATACGCAAAGAGGCGTGGTCTAGGACCACCCCTTTTAGTGAAACTATCCAGCCGTTATGGGTACCCTTCCCCTAGCCTTCTCTGAGTTTTTGGAGTTCTTGTGACCTAGCCATTTAGCCCACTGTATGCAGAAAGAGTGCGCTCAAGTGTAAAACAACCCAACACATACTGTGTGCGCATTAAAGTACACGTTGGATTCCCATGATGGAATTCCCCGCCCTGCCCATGGTCAGTAGTGGACACCGATGGGCTTTGAAAGGCCGCCATCCGTCGGATGGGACGTTAAGCCGTGGCCCCGTGTGCGGGAGAGCCATACCCTCTGCACGTTAAAGAACACGCTGGATGGCCTTGACGGGAGGCTACCATCTGTCTCCCAACAGCTGTGACTTCAGTGGGTCCCCTCCCCCCAACCTTCTCTGAGCCTTCGGGGTACATATGACCTGGACATTTAGCCCATGGTGTGCAAAAAAGTGCCGCTCAGAGGTAAAACAACCCAACCCAACCCATGATGGAAAGCTTCCATCTGTCTCCTAACAACTGTTCAGTAGGTTCTCTTCCCCCAATCTTCTGTGAGCCCTTGGGGCCTTTGTAACCTGGCCATTATGGGGCGGGGGTGGCTCAGTCGGTAGCGCGCCAGGCTCATAATCTGTAGTTCCCAGGTTCGAGTCCCAGCTGGGTCAGCGTTGAGATTTATCTCCGCAAAATTCCCCGCCCTGCCCACGGTCAGTCGGGACACCGATGGGCTTGGAAAAGCCGCTGTCCGTCGGATGGGACGTTAAGCCGTGGCCCCGTTTGCAGGAGAGCCATACCCTGTGCACGTTAAAGAACACGCTGGATGGCCTTGACGGGAGGCTACCATCCGTCTCCCAACAGCTGTTCCAGTGGGTCCCCTCCCCCAACCTTCTCTGAGCCTTCGGGAGTCCATGTGACCTGGCCATTTAGCCCATAGTGTGCAAAAAAGTTCCGCTCAGAGGTAAAACAATCCAATCCAACCTGGCCATTTAGCCCATTGTGTACAGAAAATGTGCTCCTCAGAGGTAAAGCAACTCAGTCTGTACTGGAAGGTGGAAATCCTTCTTCTTGGCTAAAGCGTGGTGCAGCCCTCCCACTGAAAACGATTACCCCTATTAAAGAGGAACTGACCTGGGTTCGAGCCCCGGGTAAGGCATGGATTTATGAGTCGTTTTTCTGTTGAGGTCCTGCCATCCTCTCAGACCTTCTGCTATGGCATATAAACTGATAGGCTCCTGTCAGATCTCTGTGGCAAGCAGCTGCTTGAGGGGGTATTTATTTATTTTTTTATCACTCTCTTCAAGCGGCCAGACTTTCAAGTTTCTACCGATCTAGAGCAATATCCTTCTGTTGGCTCGATATAGACTGCTCTCGAGCGATATTAACTCTGCTCAACGCAAAACTGCGAGACGAAAAATCCAAAGCACTTCACTATTTCCGAAATTGGAATTATCATACGCTGGCATTACAAACATTAACAGCTCGCGTAGGCGAAGATGAATATGTCGACCGCTTGACCGTCGCAAACCCGTTCATGAAGAACCAGATGGGCAAAATGGAGCAATTCACCTGCAGAATGGCAAACGCTAATGAACCAATCATTATTCTGCTTTGGCTGACATTCTGACTAAAGTTTGCTGCTTACTGAAGTCAATCCACGTTGTCTTGTCATGAATACATTATACCCTCGCTTCATAGAAGCCGATTCAACCAATTCACTTGAGTGTTGATGGGTATAGGAAGTGTGCATAGGGTGAGTGAGGCAATTCACTGGAGTGTTGATGGGTATAGGAAGTGTGCATAGGGTGTGTGAGGCAATTCACTTGAGTGTTGATGGGTATAGGAAGTGTGCATAGGGTGTGTGTGTGTGAGGCAATTCACTTGAGTTGGGTTGGGTTGTTTTGCCTCTGAGCGGCACTTTTTTGCACACCATTGGCAAAATGGCCAGGTCACATGGACCCCGAAGGCTCAGAGAAGGTTGGGGGAGGGGACCCACTGGAACAGCTGTTGGGAGACAGATGGTAGCCTCCCGTCAAGGCCATCCAGCGTGTTCTTTAACGTGCACAGGGTATGGCTCTCCCGCACACAGGGCCACGGCTTAACGTCACATCCGACGGACGGCGGTCTTTCCAAGCCCATCGGTGTTCCCTACTGACCGTGGGCAGGGCGGGGAATTTTAGCGGAGATAAATCTCAACGCCGACCCAGCTGGGACTCGAACCTGGGAACTACAGATTACGAGCCTGGCGCGTCACGACACGCAGGTTGCCAGAACACTAATTTCTAAAAAAATCGTTGCCAGATATTTTTTCTGAATTCTGTAATCAACCATAGTGTTCGGATACTTTTTTGAGTGACTGTACATAACGTGATTTTATAACAAGTCATTAGAAAGACGAATTAGAGTTACTTCTCAGACGTAAAATAGCAATCGTGTGGTTTACTCATAGCCAGCCAATAATTGATGAACAGTTTGTCCAACTGCATATTTATTCTTATTATTTCTGCATATCGATTATTTCCAGCAAACTGATTAATACATTAGCAATGTCCTTCCAAAACATTTGAAAAAAAAAACTGTTATTTCTGCGTTGGTCATTTGACCGAGATCTTTTGTTCAATGAGAGTTTGAAATCATTTAAAATAAAAATAATCATTCCCTTAAGCATTAGGGCGGAGGTGGCTCAGTCGGTAGCGCGCCAGGCTCGCCATCTGTAGTTCCCAGGTTCGAGTCCCAGCTGGATCAGCGTTGAGATTTATCTCTGCAAAATTTCCCGCCCTGCCCACGGTCAGTAGGGGACACCGATGGGCTTGGAAAGGCCGCCGTCCGTCGGATGGGACGTTAAGCCGTGGCCCCGTGTGCGGGAGAGCCATACCCTGTGCACGTTAAAGAACATGCTGGATGGCCTTGACGGGAGGCTACCATCTGTCTCCCAACAGCTGTTCCAGTGGGACCCCTCCCCCAACCTTCTCTGAGCCTTCGGGGTCCATGTGACCTGGCCATTTAGCCCATGGTGTGCAAAAAACGTGCCGCTCAGAGGTAAAACAACCCAACCCTTAAGCATTAAATGGAAGGATGAGTTCAGATTCTGTGAAGTCATGGAAGTTTCTATTTTGCATCAGAAAACTACAAAAGTGTTTGAGTGACATTTAAATTTCTCTCTACATGAAAGTACAGAAATAAAACTACTCATAAAAGTAGAAATTATTTTAACAGCCCACACGAAAAGTCGAGGAAAAAAAAACACATATTCGAGGCTATCCCAACGTTGTTTATCCGAATTTTGCGCAACCTGAATTAAAACGCGAACGAACACTGAGAATTCATCTGATTACCTTCCAATTTCTCCTGCAATTTCCCCCCCTCCTCCGGTTCGCTTGGCTGCGACTTAATCTCCTCCTCGGCTTCCTGCTCGCTCCGTATCTTCGCCCACAGCATCATCGGGGACAGGATGCAGAGACCTTTGGCTGTTTCCTACAGCACTACCCTCACGTGACTCATTAAACCATTGTGCACGCTGGCGTTACGTGGAGACAGATGACCTTGAATGTCTCCTCCGCGCTGCAGACGCTCTCTACTCGACGACGCTGACAAAAATTGAAAAACCGAATCAATCAACTATTTTGTTTTCTTTCAGCTTCTTCATTGACGCCTGAGATGAACTAAATATACTTGTTGGAAATTGAAGGATCCGGAGAGGCGAGACTGTAATGACAGAGAGTCACATCTAGTTAAATTTATTAGAATCGAAGGCAATGAATAGTAAATGCACGAAGTTGCCTGTTTGACATAAAAGTCAATAAATCAATAAACGGTTTTGTGGTAAAAATGAGTTCTCACTTCTCACCAGATTTACACCAGAGTGTTCTAACCACTAAAGTAACATCGGCTTCCGTATTTATGCACTAATGTGACTTATCACCACGCAAGTGCCCCATGGCGCCATCTGTGAACGGGAAAGGCAAATTCTTTTTCCAATTTTGCTCTGAATAAGATGTAAATAAGAAAGTTACTCATCCTCAAAGCGTTATTTTTGAAACAATCAATGAATAATAAATGAATAATAAATGCACAGAGTTACATGTTTGGCATAAAAGTCAATAAATCCACAAACAGCTTTGTGCAAAAATTGAATTTTGCGACACACGCTGGATGATTTATAAGTCACATTAGTGAATAAAAAGCTGGTGTTAGTTTAGTGGTTAGAACATTCTAGCATGAATCTCGAGAGATCCGTTCATCGGCAAAACTAATTTTTTTGCCACAGAACTCTTTGTTGAAGAAAAGTATTCCAGGTTATTCAGATTTTTTGGCGGAAGATGAATCAGTTGGTAAAGTGCCAAGTTCGTAAATTTTTGTTTCCAGTTTCAGGTCAACTGTGCTTGTGTTGAGATTTTCTCCACCCACATTAATCTGCCCTCCATGGGGAAAGGGGACACCTATGTTCTTAGGTAGGCTGCCATCTGTCATTAGGGACGTTAAATCATGTTCCGTGTACAAAAAAGGGATGGGGTGGCTCAGCTGGTAGCGTGCCAGGTTCATAATCTGCAGTTCACAGGTCTGAGTCCCACCTGGGCCGACGTCTGGCCCCCTGGCCAGACAGTCCACTGGCCACACAGTCCACCAAGTCCCCTCTTCTTTGTCTAAGATTTATCTCCGCAAAACTCCCCGCCCTTCCCTAGGTCAGTAGAAGACACTGATGGGCTTGGATAGACCGACGTCCTTCGTATAGGACAGTGTCTCGCAAACTTTTTTACTCTGCGGCACACTGAATCTAATTTTTTTTCCGCGGCACACTAAATCCAATTTTTTTTCCGCGGCACACCTAAAAAAGAATAAAACCAAACTCTGTATAATCGTCATTATATTTGCGCTCTGTTGAAGTCATCAGCCTGGTTTTACTAGAAGATTTGCTCTCGTTCTTTAATTCATAACTCGGTGTTTGTTTTAAATATTTGTCCATTCTATGGCTTGAAATAATAAAAAATTAATACCAAAATTTGGAAAAAGCTTGATAAATACTTACAAGATCCCAGTTGATAAAATCTGAAAGATTTTTATTAAAGCACGTCGATATTAAAGCACGTCGATAACACAAGTCAAGTCAAAATGAAATCTTTCGAATATCTAGTGTCACTTTGAAAATCTCTCGCGGCACACTACTGTGCCGCGGCACACAGTTTGCGAGACACTGGTATAGGACATTAAGCCGGAGCTTGGTGTGCAAGAAAGCCATATCCTGTGAACTTTAAAGAACGAAATGGATGGCATTGACGGGAGTCTTCCGTCTTTCTCCAAAAAGCAGTCCAGTAGGTTCGTTTCCTCAATCTTCTTGGAGACTTCGGGGTACTTGTGACCTGGTCATTTAGCCCATTGTGTGCAAAAACGACGTTCAGAGGTTAAAAAACACACAACTGTTTGACAGTAATGATAAGCTTAAGCAGTGTTATTGCATCTTAAGAAACAAAATTAAAGAATATTGAAAAACTTATGTGCAGAAAATACACACTTATTAGAATATACACTTATTATTAAACAGTTTGAACATTACTTATTTAAATTTTAATTAGCGTCTTAAGTAAGTCTTATAGGTGGCATTGCTGTTATTAAATATTCAAACTTCAATATCGTTTTGAATACTTAATGAATATTTTTGAAATTCGAGATTTTTATAGAGCTGACGTACATTTTTATCTTCGGTAACAGTTTACTGTAAAAAAAACTTATTTTCGAAACTAAAGAGCCTAGAAGGTAGCTTCTCCTTACAGCAGCAAGGAAATTCCTTTTTTGTCTAAGAAAATATCAATTTTTAAAATGAAATTGAAAAGAATGGTTAAAAATTCCTCATTAGTTTCTATCTGCACAGAAATAACTCTGATAACATTTCCCTGTGGGAGCGTAGTTAGCGTATTTGGCTGGAAAGCAAAAAGACGTCTGGGTGAGAATTCCGAAGACACGGGGGGTGGGGGTGGCTCAATTGGTAGCGTGCCAGACTCATAATCTGTAGTTCCCAGGTTCGAGTTCCAGCTGGGTCAGTGTTGAGAATTATCTCCAAAAAATTCCCCACCCTGCCCACGGTCAGTAGGGGACACCGATGGGATTCGAAAGGCCGCCGTCCGTCGGATGGGACGTTAAGCTGTGGCTCCGTGTGCAGGAGAGCCATACCCTGTGCACGTTAAAGAACACGCTGGATGGCCTTGACGGGAGGCTACCATCTGTCTCCCAACAGCTGTTCCAGTGGGTCCCCTCCCCCAACCTTCTCTAAGCCTTCGGGGTCCATGTGACCTGGCCATTTAGCCCATGGTGTGCAAAAAAGTGCCGCTCAGAGGTAAAACAACCCAACCCAACGGGCTTGGAAAGGCCGCCGTCCGTCGGATGGGACGTTAAGCTGTGGCTCCGTGTGCAGGAGAGCCATACCCTGTGCACGTTAAAGAACACGCTGGATGGCCTAGACGGGAGGCTACCATTTGTCTCCCAACAACTGTTCCAATGGGTCCCCTCCCCCAGCCTTCTCTGAGCCTTCGGGGTCCATGTGACCTGGCCATTTAGCCCATGGTGTGCAAAAGAGTGCCCTTCAGAGGTAAAACAACCCAACCCAAAAGTCTTGTGACCTGGCCATTTAGTCCATGATATGCAAAATAGTGCCGCTCAGAGGTAAAACAACCCAACCCAACCCGAAGACACGGATGTTGGTATTATTCTCTGATTCCCTAACGTGAATAAAATTGAACGGAAAAGAGTAGGCTCAAGGAAACCCGCAAATTCTCGTAATGGTTATTAAACAAGTGTGTTTAAGAATAATTGAATTGCTCGTAATCTGAAGTTCTCAAGTTCCAGACCCACAAGGACCAGCGTTGAGATTTATCTTCACATATCCTTCAAGCATACACTGTGCACGTTAAAGAACATTCTGGATGATCTTGACATGAGGCTTCCATCTGTCTCCAAACGGGGCGGCGGTGGCTCAGTCGGTAGCGCGCCAGGCTCGTAATCTGTAGTTCCCAGGTTCGAGTCCCAGCTGGGTCAGTGTTGATATTTATCTCCGCAAAATTCCCCGCCCTGCCCACGGTCAGTAGGGGACACCGGTGGGCTTGGAAAGGCCGCCGTCCGTCGGATGGGACGTTAAGCCGTGCCCCTTGTGCGGGAGAGCCATACCCTGTGCACGTTAAAGAACACGCTGGATGGCCTTGATGGGAGGCTACCATCTGTCTCCCAACAGCTGTTCCAGTGGGTCCCCTCCACCAACCTTCTCTGAGCCTTCGGGGTCCATGTGACCTGGCCATTTAGCCCATGGTGTGCAAAAAAGTGCCGCTAAGAGGTAAAACAACCCAACACTGTCTCCTAACAGCCGTTGATGGGTCCCCTTCCCCCAAGTTTCTCTAGTGCACAATGGGCTAAATGACCAGGTCACAAAAACCCCAAGTGCTTAGAACAATGGGCTAAATGACCAGGTCACAAAAACCCCAAGTGCTTAGAGAAGTATGCGGAAAGGTGATGCACTGGACTGCTGTTAGGAGACGAATATTAACCTCCCATTAAGGACATTCAGGATGTTCTTTAACGTGCACAGGATAATGACTCTTCTCCACTCGGGAAAACAGCGTAATGTCCCGTCCAATTAACGGCAGCCTTTCCAAGTCCATCGCTGTCCGTTTTCTCGCCGAGGTAAGAAGATAAAAGAGTCAAAACCATCGAGCAAAGAACGTGGTTAACGGAGAACATTGGCATCGCAGGAGCAGTCGGGACTCGACTCTGAGAATTGGATATTACAAGCCTGGAGTGCTTCCGACTGAGCCAAACTCCGCACTGCCTTCATAGGAGTTGTTTCACTTCTAGAAGGGTAAATTTTTATCTTTATAGGGCTAAGTGGCCGAGGGACAAGGATCCACAGGGCTGAGCGTTTGGTAAAAGGAAAGGGAGCCTTTGGACAGCTGATATATTACCGGGGGGATAAAAAAGGATGCATGTATAATAATTATCAAATATTAATTAATACTATATATATAATCCTCCCCCGCCTTCCCATGGCTGAGTGGTTAGCGCACTTGGCTACTGATCTAAGGGACCTGGGTTCGAGTCCGGGGTAAGGCATGGATGTGTGTGTCGTTTTTCTGTTGAGGTCTTACCATCCTCTCAGACCTTCTACTACGGCATATAAACTGACAGGCTCATGTCAGACCTATGTGACAAGCAGCTGCTTGAAGAGCTGCTTGAGGGGGTATTTATTTATTTATTATTTATAATCCTCCCCAACATTGGTAATTATTTTGGCCGTGATCGTATAGTTAATTTTAAAGTGATCGTATATTTTAAAGCCATTCATTGTCCCCACATTAAAAACAATCAGTAGCCCAGCATCCTACTGGGAAACAAGGTCATTCTCCCACACAAAAGGAATAACCGAAGGCAGGTATGGCTTTCAACAAATACAAAAAACATTCTATTTACAGAGCTAATTAACACAGTTTCATTTTCTTAAAACACATTCTTTGATCTTCGTATCATACATTATATCTTTGTATTACTGTCGCTCACATCGCCGACTGGGAGATAAGACTCCTCTCTCCGAAAAAACAACTGAAATCGAATACCACGTGTCGATTACTGAAGCAGAGGCCCAAGTGCAGAGGGCCGTCGAGTACACCGTTTGGAGCACAAGTGTCCAGTCCAAGTCAGTCAAGTGACGAAAAAAAAAAGGTTCTTTGCTCTCTCTCTCACACACACAAAATAAAGAAGGCATCCTAAGAGTCTGATTGGTTCTCTCAACTCTCTGCTAGGGGGCGAGGAGGGATAAGAGTGATGACGAAAAATGCAGCATTCTCGATGTGACGTCCTTGTACCGCATCCACATGACTGTCCCTCCGTGGGAACCGTTGAGCGGTGGTTCAGGGGAATTCCTTCTGGGCATCCGGTGTTGTCAGGTTGAATCTCATACATGGCGCCAAGTCCCACTCTGACAGAGGCTTTTCCACGGACGAGAGGATTTGGGTTGGGTTGTTTTACCTCTGAGCGGTACTTTTTTGCACACCATAATGGTCAGGTCACATGGACCCCGAAGGCTCAGAGAAGGTTGGGGGAGGGGACCCACTGGTACGGCTGTTGGGTGACAGATGGTAGCCTCCCATCAAGACCATCCAGTGTGTTCTTTAACGTGCACAGGGTATGGCTCTCCCGCACACGGGGCCACGACTTAACGTCCCATCCGACCGACGGACAGCAGCCTCTCCAAGCTCATCGGTGTCCCCTACTGACCGTGGACAGGGCGGAGAATTTTGCGGAGATAAATCTCAACGTTGACCCAGCTGGGACTCGAACCTGGGAAGTACAGATTACGAGCCTGGCATGCTACCAACTGACCCACCCCCGCCCCGGACGAGAGGATGCCTCCTTTTTGTATATGCTTCTCGGATTATAGCTGGCCAGGGACAGGTAAGTGGCTTCACCCCGTTAGGCAGTGCCTCAAACGGACAGGTTGGCCTAAGATGTAGACTAAGCGGGCTTGTCTTCTACGATAATCCTCCTCATGGGCGCTGCTCTAACAGAAAGGAAGCTGAAGTCTGGAACTCGAAACCGTTCTACGTGAATTATGCAAATTCACGCAGAAAATTGCTACAGAGACAGAGTCAAGTCTCCCATCAAGGTTATCCAGTGTGTTCTTTAACGTGCACAAAGTAAAGGTCTTTTGAATACATCAAGCGAGGTTTGCTCGGTCAGTAGCGCCCAGGCTTGTAATCTGCAGTTCCAAGGTTCGAGTCCCACCTGAGCCAGTGTTGAGATTTATCATAACAAAACTCCTCACTTTACCCTCGGTCAGTAGGGGACACCGGGTACACTGACCGAGGACATTGTCGACGGTCAGTGTACCGGTCATTGCCGACCGAGGGCAATGCCCTCGGTCGGTGTACTCGGCCGACGGGGGATACCGATAGGGGACACCGGGAACACTGACCGAGGGCATTGCCGACGGTCAGTGTACCGCGGTCATTGCCGACCGAGGGCATTGCCGACACCGGGCATTTGAAGGAGGACCCTCCTTCCAATGCGACGTTAAGCCGTGGCTCCGTGTGCGGGAGAGTCATATCCTTTGCACGTTAAAGAACATGCTGGATGGCCTTGACGGGAGGCTACCATTTGTTTCCTAAAAGCTATTCAGTGTGTCCTTTCCATCAACCTTCTCTGAGCCCTCGGATGCTTGTGACCTGGCCATTTAGCCCATTATGTGCAAAACAGTGCCGCTCTGAGGTAAAACAATCCAACCAATATCTTGATCGCGTGCCCGCAGCTTAACCTTTCATCCGACAGACGGCACATTTCTAAGCCCAGCGGTATCACATTTCAAAACTAGGACAGAACAGAGGTTAACAGGAAAATCTCAACTCAGAGAAAGTGGAGGACTCGAACCTGGAAGTATCAGGTTTCAAGCCTAGCGCGACACAGACTGATCAAATCTCTGTTCCCTTTTGACGACAACGGGGCGGGGGTGGCTCAGTCGGTAGCGCGTCAGGCTCGTAATCTGTAGTTCCCAGGTTCGAGTCCCAGCTGGGTCAGCGTTGAGATTTATCTCCGCAAAATTCCTTGCCCTGCCCACGGTCAGTAGGGGACACCGTTGGGCTTGGAAAGGCCGCCGTCCATCGGATGGGACGTTAAGCCGTGGCCCCCGTGTGTGTGTGAGCCATACCCTGTGCACGTTAAAGAACACGCTGGATGGCCTTGACGGGAGGCTACCATCTGTCTCCCAACAGCTGTTCCAGTGGGTCCCCTCCCCCAACCTTCTCTGAGCCTTCGGGGTCCATGTGACCTGGCCATTTAGCCCATGGTGTGTAAAAAAGTGCCACTCAGAGGTAAAACAACCCAACCCTTTTGACAACAAGAAATGAGCACCCCAATTGGTATCTACATTAGTTCTGTTTAAACTCCGGGATTTTTAAATTGCCAATTTTTTTCTTTTGTACAAATACATCAGTGTAGCTAAAATGTAAAAAAAAAATTTCAAAGAAAGAGAAAATTTCTCCTTCAGAATTTGGAAAACATTCCCTAAGTTTTCCATAGCACGTGGAAGTGTTGGGACAGCTAATTTCCTTTACTGATCTTAATTAGAAAACATCTTGATCTTCCCACATCATTTTATATTTGGTTTTGTAACAATTTATAATGAACAAGATCGGATTACCAAAATGGCAAACTGAACTTAAAAATACAATTCGTTAAAGTTTCCTAAACATCTGCTGCTGTCGCGTAAGATGCAAATGTGGAAAAGTATCTCCGAGAACAAATCGGTCGATATTTGGGAAGGAAAAAACAACACCGAATGCAAATGAAATCTCACACATTCACGCCATGTGCTTTGAGTAATAATAATCGTTAAATATTAAACCCTCGCTAAAATATACAATCGATCGCCATATTCAATTTAAATTTAATAAATAAAATGGAAAGCACTCTCGTGAATTAATTTTTGGGGACAACAGATGGGTTGTATGTATTTGCACAGTGGATTCTTAAACCCTTCAGGATTGTCCAGCGCATTCTTTAGAGGGCACAGAATATTTCTCCCCTTCTACGAATGCACTAAAAATCCAATGCTTTAGAAGAGGCCCGTCCAACGCAAACTTTGTACGTACAGAGGAACTAGAAAATAAATTACGTTCTTAAAGAGCCGCAGGAAATATTCTCTACTTAAAAAACGGAAACATACATTTCTAATGAGTAATGAAGTGGGAAAAGAACTATATTTTAAGGAATCGAGAAAATGGTTAAAAATAAAAATATATTTTTAATGAGGCACACCTCCAAGATTTAGTTTTGTTGTTAGAGAATAAGACTTGAGAAGGTTTCCTTAATTATTAATACACTCAACGCGATAGGAAAGGTGAAAACGATATGCTGTATGGAATAGCATTTTATGGTTGTTTATTCTTTAAAATTAGCTTTTATTGTCAATCGTATAACGTGGTTAAAACAAAAATTAAAATTATGCAAAGTGTTTCGGATTTTGAAGCAGGTGCACAAGTTCGAGAGTTCGTAGAGTCGCTCAAAAAATATCCGAACCCTATAGTTGATTACAGAATTCAGAAAAAAATATCTAGCATTGATTTTTGTTTTAGAAATTAGTGATCTGGCAACCTTCGTGTCACGTGACATGGGAGGGTACCAGTTGTCCAGTGGGTTTCCTTCCCCCAACCTTCTCTGAGCTCTCGGGGTTCTTGCTGCCTGGCCATTTAACCTGTTTTGTGCAAAAAAAGTGCCGCTCAGAGGTAAAACAATCCATCCTGGCCTTTAATGAGTATTATGAGTTGGCAAAGTCGGCTAGATATACGCTGTATATAGTTTTGGTCAAAAAATGGAAAAAAAAATGGAAAAAAGAGCCAAATTCAATATATTGATGATTTCTGTTACGAACTGGCAGCTTTTCCAAGTCCATCGGTGTCCCCTACTCACCGTGTGGCAGGGCGGGAAATTTTGCGGAGATAAATCTCAACGCTGATCCAGCTGGGACTCGTACTTGCGAACTACAGATTACGAGCCAGGCGCGCTACCGACTGAGCCACTCCCGCCCCACATTATTAGAGGAGATCGGGATCGGCGGCCGGTAGCTCAGCGGTCAGAGCACCTGACATGTTATCAGGAGGTCGCGGGTTCACATCCCACCCGACTCAAGACAATTTTTCCTCTAAAATTGATCCGTTTAATTCAGAGTGATATCTTCCTTAATATATGAATAAATACGTCGAAAAAAAATCTCTTTAACTTATCTTTAGACATATTTCATTAAAAAACATATTGAAGCAGTTATTGAACTTCGAATGCGATTTTCTATTGAGATAACACGGACCTGTTTTCATTTTTCTGTTCAATACCTGTATAATAACGTTGAATTAACTGTACACTCAAGCACCACAAATGATATATCATTAAGTAGAAGAACAATACATCTCCTCTGGAGAATATGGATGATCGTCTTAAAAGAGAATTTTTATTTTCAGCCTTTAGCACTTTCTAGCGGGCGAAATTCGAAAAAATGGAAATTTGGGAAAATGAAAACACAGTCAGCTCTCGATTTTCGTGCATTTGATTAATGCGTTTTTGGAGTAGCATGATCACTGTAAATTCGCCTCCGCTAAAATATCACTCGGTCAGCAGGGACACTGATAAGCTTGGAAAGGCCGCCGTCCGTCTGATTGGGTTGGATTGGATTGTTTTACCTCTGAGCGGCACTTTTTTGCACACCATGGGCTAAATGGCCAGGCCACAAGGACCCCGAAGGCTCAGAGAAGGTTGGGGGAGGGGACCCACTGGAACAGCTGTTGGGAGACAGATGGTAGCCTCCCGTCAAGGCCATCCAGCGTGTTCTTTAACATGCACAGGGTATGGCTCTCCCGCACAAGGGGCCACGGCTTAACGTCCCATCCGACCCGACGACGGCCTTTCCAAGCCCATCCGTGTCCACGGTCAGTGTCCCCTACTGACCGTGGGCAGGGCGGGGAAATTTTGCGGAGATAAATCTCAACGCTGACCCAGCTGGGACTCGAACCTGGGAACTACAGATTACGAGCCTGGCGCGCTACCGACTGAGCCATCCCTACCCCCGTCTGATTGGGCATTAAGGTGTGATCTGTGTGTGGGAGAGTGTACATGTTAAATTGTGCACGTTAAAGAACACGCTGGATGGCTTTGACGGGAGACTACCATCTGTTTCGTAACAGCCAGATATTTTTTCTGAATTCTGTAATCAGCCATAGCGTTCGGATATTTTTTTGAGCGACTGTACTGAAAAAAAGTCCATCTCAGCAGAGTAGGTCGAAATTATTCATTAATTGTGGCCGCTATTTCTGTAAGTTGAGACAATGGAATGCGCTTTCGCAACTAAGGCTAAATTAGATCAATTCGATTAAAATTATTTAATCATTTTACCTTCTTTCAGATGGCCGAATTTGTTAACCCTGACACAGAAAATTGGGAAGCTAATTAGATCGTCTGCAGGATGTAAGCAGACTCCTGCATAAAGGACTCTTCAAATGACCAAGTAACATTTAGACGCTCCAGCTTCAGTTGACAATTTGCATAATCAAATGGCTTCTGTTGCTGAGTAATTTGGCCCTTACTCGCATAATGACTGAAATTTGTTCGAATAGTATACTGGCTTTTTCTCATCATGATTTAGTATAAATTCACTACAAATTGGATTTTAAGAGCTATTGGGAATAGAAGAGGAATCCTGCTATAAGACAGATCGGTACATACAGAGACTACCAATTTCGAAATTCAATATCACTAAAAAAACTTGTTTTGAAAAAATAAGATTGAAGATTTTAATAGTAAAGTGAGTTATAAGTTTGTGCGTTTAATCGTCTACTTCAGAAATGATATTACAATATATATCCTCCTCGATCTCATGCTTGGTCTTGGAGGTGAAGAATTCCAAGAGCCCTCGGGGCGTAAGCCCTCAGGGTCCTTGTGACCTGGCCATTTAGGTTGTTGTGTGCACAAAATAAGAGGGATGCATTTTATACTGTCATTGGAAATGTCTGGAAAGTGCAAATGTGAGAAGCCATTTTGTATTAATTAATGATTCCCTCATACAGAAAATTTTAAGCAATGCGTATTCTATACCTAGCTTGCTATTCTCATTGAATATGCACAAATGGAAAGGAAAACAAGGAATCGAGTCTCGCATCCATTCCTAAATCAGGCGAACGCTGCATTTGCAGACAAAGCTAATTGCTCATTTCATTAACCTTATTTTGTGGAACGATCTTTCACCGAAAACAGTTCCGTACACAAATTAGGCGTTAATGAATCGCGAAATTAACTGCATCATGCATCCATCGCCACAATATCTTTCAGGAAGAGACCACATTTCAAAACCTCCTCATGGATTCGGTGCCACGATTTGCCCATTTTTTTATTTTCAATCACATTAATTAATTTTCTGATTGCTATTCGTTCCGTTGCCCAGCACAACTGCTTTATTGTTTCTCACGTGTCATGCTCTCGGCAAGTGCGCTGTTCTTTTGCAATAACACGCTCCGGAAATGTGGCTGAAAGCTGATAAAAGAGAAAAAGGGTCATTTGCGAACAGTGAGAGTCAAGGAAAAAAACGAAGATAATTATGTATACACTGGGTGATCATTGAATTATGACCATCCCGGCCCACGCTATGTGAATGGAACGCGAAATTCGAATCTCTATAACTTTTATAATAAACATTTTACTGGAAATTGTGACTAGAGATCTTTTTCTTATTTGCAACATATAGGACAGAGAAGGTCTTAGAAGCTACTCGTAGCTTTTAAAGGCCTTCTCATACAAGGACATGCCCTACTAAGACTAAAGTCACTGCCTCAGATTCCCCGCCCTGCCCACGGTCAGTAGGGGACACCGATGGGCTTGGAAAGGCCGCCGTCCGTCGGATGGCGTTAAACGTTAAACCGTGGCCCCGTGTGCGGGAGAGACATATCCTTGCACGTAAAGAACACGCTGGATGACCTTGACGGGAGGCTACCATCTGTCTCCCAACAGCTGTTCCAATGGGTTCGTCTCCCCCAATCTTCTTTGAGACTTCGGGGTCCTTGTGACCTGGCCATTTAGCCCAATGTGTGCAAAAAAGTGCCGCTCAGAGGTAAAACAACTCAACCCAACCAACGTTTCGTACAGTCGTTAAAAAAAGTATCCGAACATTATGGTTTTTTTCAGAATTCAGGAAAAATATTTGGCAACGACTTTTTTTGGAAATTAGTGATCTGGCAACCTTCGTGTCACGACACGAAGGTTGCCAGATCGCTAATTTCTAAAAAAAAATCGTTGCCAGAAATTTTTACTGAAATCTGTAATCAACTATAATATTCGGATATTTTTTTGATTGGCCATGTTGCCTGTATGAATAATTATAGATTGGCGAATAGGGTTATGAACAGTGTACCTAAAGGCCTCAGAAAGAAGGGGAGACCTAGAATGCGGTGGGCAGATAAGGTCAAACAGGACCTTGTTAGAATTGGTGTGCAGTGGCCTGATGCAGTAGATGTAGCTCAGGACAGACTTGCTTGGAGAACTAAATTGCACGGTGTGGTTGGACCGCCGTAACCCATGGCTGCTTGAGGATGATGATGATGATGACTAAAACCATCCTATTCTGGTCTAAGCTACATAAACACAAAATCCACAAATAACAAAGATCTACACAGAGTCTGCAGGTCCCTATCAGATCAGTATTTTTGGGTGGTTTAGATAAAGTGAAATCATAAACATATTAAAAATTGTAACTAGAGTAAAAAAATATATTCCACGTTTCGTTAGAATATTTCTTAACACAACCACTATAACGGAGGTAATGAAATAATATATTTCACTCTTTGGAAAGATGTTCTTTAGTAATCTTTAATAATAATAAAATAATAATACAAAAACGAAAAAGAAAAACACAAATAATAAATAATACAATCAATCAAATTGAGCCATCAATTAACATCATCACAATGCAAATAAAACAACACAAATTTCGAAAAATAATAATAATAACAGTATATACTGTTTATTGATTACACATTTTTTTTATACAGGGTGAATCTGAAAAAGTGGGCAAAACTTTACGGGGTGGTAGAACGCAGCTATAGGAGCAATATTCGTCATAGAATGTATGGTTGGAACGCAAGCGGTGAGAAGTTAAAAGGTAGTTTTCCACTGTCACATTTAAAGAATGAACACAAGAAGGAGAGGAGATACTTCAGAAAACATTTTATTAACAGGAATGTAATTGAGGTACATGCTCAAAGAAATTGCTCAAAAGAGCTGCCGCCAGCTGTAATGCAGGCTTCACACCTGAGGGATAGGGGCCGACGCACATTTGCGAAGACACCAGGCATTTCCCGAATATCGCCGGCAACAACGGCGATCCTGGCGACTAGATCCATATCGGTTTCAATGGGGCACTCGTAGATTAGGCTTTTCATATGGCCCCACAGGAAAAGGTCCAAACACGAGAGATCCGGCGATCTTGGTGGCCAAGCTATGGGACCACCTCGACCAATCCATCGCCCTGGGAACGTTGCATGTAAAGTGTTCCGCACATCTAAGCTGAAGTGTGCAGGCGCACCGTCGTGCTGGAACCACATTCTCGACCTGCTGGGGGTTGGAATCGGACGCAGCAGCTCCGGCAACACCTCTCGTAGGAATGTGTTATACGATTTGCCGTCCAGACGGTGTGGCAGGAGGTATGGGCCAACCAAATGGTCGTGGAGGATCCCTGCCCAAACATTTACGGAGAACCGCTGCTGGAACGAATGAGGACGTGTGGCATGCGGGTTCGTAGATGCCCACGTGTGTGAATTGTGGGTATTCAAAACGCCCTCACGGGTGAAAGTGCACTCGTCCATAAACAGAACATGTGCACCAAAATCCGGCTGCGCTGCATTCTGCTGGAGGTACCAACGTGCGAAATCGACACGTGGCTGATAGTCTGCTGGTGACAACGCTTGTACCTTCTGCGTACGATAGGGGTGCATTCCTTCCTCCTGTAGCACACGGCAAACCGACATTTGGGACACGTGTACTGCACGGGAAACCGCTCGCGTGCTACATCCCGGTCGCTCTTCCACCCTACGCAGAATGTCCTCTGCAAGTTGCGGCATCCTGACACTCCTTTCATGCCCTGCGTCTTGCTTAGCCGCGGCAAAGGATCCCGTTTCACACAGCCGCCGATGCAAACGCTCGAAGGTTTTCCGATCTGGAGTGCATCTCATCGGAAACCGGTCGCGGTAACGTCTCTGTGCCTCACTTGCATTCCTGTCCGCCGTACACAAAGTGCATATCCGCCATTTCGTGGTTAGTATAACCAGCCATCCTCTCGGCAATCCACGGTAGAAATGCCTTTGGGTGCGAGGACCGACCCTTTTATACCATTTCCAACGCCACCTAGCGGCTCGCCGTTTGCGTTCCGCCCATACTTTCTATGACGAATATTGCTCGTATAGCTGCGTTCTACCACCCCGTAAAGTTTTGCCCACTTTTTCAGATTCACCCTGTATATTAATAAACAGTATATACCAGGAATGGGCAAGTTCTTCAATAAGAAGAGCCACATAAAATATTTTTCATACATTTTTGAATCTTCAAGAGCCACAGAAAATATTATTTTATAAATGAATTTATAAAAAATACAACTATATAGTAATCCTACTCGCCAAAGCAGAATATGTTTAATCTCTGCTCGTTGAAAACTTTGATTGAGTCTTCATTTTTCCAGTTAATAGTTTAAAATCTGGCCGGTAGATATCAAAGTTCTAAGAAGCTCAGTGAGGCGGCTTGTTAGTGAGGGCAGCACAATGTTTTAATTAATTTCGTTACAGAGAAGAGAGATTCACAGAAGTAAGTTGGCCCAAAAACAGAGAGTAGTCCCAGTTTTCTAAAGATTGGGATACTTTGCTTCTGGAATTTGTTTCCAAAAGTCAGTTATTAGTTACGCGCTTGCAGCAGTAGCGGAACATAACTTGTGTGTACTGCATGAAGTGTACTGCATTAAAAAAAAATTGTGTGTGAAAAAAAAATTGTGTGTACTGCATGAAATACTGGTTGGTTTACTTCTGAGCAGCACTTTTTTGCACACCATGGGCTAAATGGGCAGGTCACATGGACCCTGAAGGCTCAGAGAAGGTTGGGGAAGGGGACCCACTGGAAGAGCTGTTGGGAGACAGATGGTAGCCTCCCGTCAAGGCCATCCAGCGTGTTCTTTAACGTGCACAGGGTATGGCTCTCTCGCACACAGGGCCACGGCTTAACGTCCCATCCGACGGACGGCGGCCTTTCCAAGACCATCGGTGTCCCCTACTGACCGTGGGCAGGGCGGGGAATTTTTGCGGAGATAAATCTCAACGCTGACCCAACTGGGACTCGAACCTGGGAACTACAGATTACGAGCCTGGCGCGCTACCGACTGAGCCAACCCTACCCCACTGCATGAAGAGTGATGGCACAGAGTCCAGTTGCATCATCCGTAAGTAGTTTAGTCGCACCCTGAGAAACCCCCTTTCTACAGTGCTTTCCCCCCATATGACGTCATCGACCACACACCTTTATTAATATTCATAATTAATTATCCATAAATAATAATTAATTTATAATTAAAATTAATTAAAAATTAATTAATCTTCCTTTATTAAAAAAACTCCTTTATTAAAAAACCCCATTATGCGCTTATTCAAACGTACTGGGGAACTGTAGAAATGCACCAGGAACTCTGTAAAGAGCATGAGATCTCGTTTCTATTCAGATTGTCTTCCGCTTGCTCGAATCATATTTAATGCAGTCAACATTGACTTATTGTGAAAGAATGACAGTTCGTGCTATTGTATTAATTTATAAACAGACAAACTTTCCTTTTCATACGTTAGGAGATGGAAGGTACAGGTCGTGCATCTATTGATGGCATGTAAGAATCTTAGTGAGTTCGAAATCAGTGTATCTTTAAATATGGCTTTAAGCAACTATTTGTCTTAACTGTTACAAAATCCATTCATACGACATAGGTACTCAGTAGAAAAACAACACTCGTGTCTTACCATGGATCTCTAGGTTTCGTAGATCAGAAGTACTGTCTAAGGGATAAAAAAAAATAAAATAAATAAATACCCCCTCAAGCAGCTGCTTGCCACAGAAGTCTGACAGGAGCCTGTTAGTTTATATGCCATAGTAGAAGGTCTGAGAGGATGGCAAAACCTCAGCAGAAAAACGACACAAACAGCCATGCCTTAACCCGGGGCTCAAACCGAGGTCCCTTAGATCAGTAGCCAAGTGCGCTAACCACTCGGCCATGGTGTTGGATATCATAACTTACAGCTGTATTGTGGGTAAAGTACTGTCCATTTCAGACTATTGCGAGATTTTCAACGTAAAGAATTAGCAGATATATGGAAAAAATAATAATCTGACGCAGATGATTTTTACCCAAGCGGAAACGTATGATTTCTACTTTTAGCATGGCTTACTTTCTATAGCATTCTGCAGCATACAAAAAATTATTTTTTACCCTATGAAAGACAGCTGATCTTGTAAAGCGAACAGGCGTGTACGAACGTAGCAACACGAAATAAAATTTCATCAGCGTGATGAGTCATACGTTCGCGTGCAAACGGTGGAAGAGACGATTTTTAAAAACTGTTTACTCCCATTAGCTGATTTTTCTTCGGAGGAAGAAACTGTTATCGATTGTTACTTCCTAGGAACGAGTAATAGTTTACATCATGTACTGAGGATACAGCAGTAATAAGTGTTAGGAATAAAAAGTTTTAAACCATCTCGCATATATGGGGCGGGGGTAGCTCAGTCGGTAGCGCGCCAGGCTCGTAATCTGTCGTTCCCAGGTTCGAGTCCCAGCTGAGTCAGCGTTGAGATTTATCTCCGCAAAATTCCCCGCCTTGCCCACGGTCAGTAGGGGACACCGATGGGCTTGGAAAGGCCGCCGTCCGTCGGATGGGACGTTAAGCCGTGGCCCCGTGTGCGGGAGAGCCATACCCTGTGCACGTTAAAGAACACGCTGGATGGCCTTGACGGGAGGCTACCATCTGTCTTCCAACAGCTGTTCCAGTGGGTCCCCTCCCCCAACCTTCTCTGAGCCTTCGGGGTCCATGGACCTGGCCATTTAGCCCATGGTGTGCAAAAAAGTGCCGCTCAGAGGTAAAACAACAACAACAACCCATGTCGCATAACGGATATACTTACGGAGAGTAGTTAATTGAGACAAGGCAGAGATAAGAATTTAACGTAAAACCACTTTATCCTTCCAAAACAATTCCTGACAAGGAAAGTGCAGAAACACAGATATCTGATGGCTACATCCTACAACCCGCTGGATATTAAATAAATACCCCCCTCAAGCAGCTGCTTGCCACAGAGGTCTGACAGGAGCCTGTCAGTTTATATGCCACAGTAGAAGGTCTGAGAGGATGGCAGGACCTCAGCAGAAAAACGACATAAACAGCCATGCCTTACCTGGGACTCCAACCCAGGTCCCTTAGATCAGTAGCCAAGCACGCTAACCACTCGGCCATGGAACGGCGGATATTAAATAAAAGAAGCTCAACTCTTGGAAGTTTAGGGGTAAGAGAAGCTCAACTCTTGAAGGTTTAGGGGCTCGAAGGGAAATTCTTCCGAGGGGGTACATTGAAATGCTGACCTATCATAAAAGGTAGAATTGGGAGTGCCAATGCGGTTTAGTCAGAACCGTCTCTGGACTTGGAAAAATTTTTAGTCCCAAAACTACGATAAAGAATGCCAGTGGGTTTTCATGTTGTAAGACATCGCGCCTGATATGAAAGCAAGGGAAGCAGCACAGGGGATGACGTGATCCAAGATTCATCCGTCAATAAAACGTGGTCCGGGGTGCGGCACCCAACGCGTGTTCTAAAGTGGGTCTTTTATGTCACCCATACAGGTCACCATACCATATTACACCACAATATTTTACATAATTACGAATAATTTGTTTTTAAATCAGATTTTTTTCGCCATTTTCCTTTTAATAATTTTTTTTTACCCAATGACATTTTTTCATTTTCTGCGCGACAGTCTTTTGAGACAGTTACTGCCGGATAGTCCTTAAAAGGGGAGCGGGGGTGGGTTAGTCGTAGTGGCCATGCTCGTAATCTGTAGTTCCCAGGTTCGAGTCCCAGCTGGGTCAGCGTTGAGATTTATCTCCGCAAAATTCCCTGCCCTGCCCACGGTCAGTAGGGGACACCGATGGGCTTGGGAAGGCAGCCGTCCGTCGGATGGGACGTTAAGCCGTGGCCCCGTGTGCGGGAGAGCCATACCCTGTGCACGTTAAAGAACACGCTGGATGGCCTTGACGGGAGGCTACCATCTGTCTCCCAACAGCTGTTACAGTGGGTCCCCTCCCCCAACATTCTCTGAGCCTTCGGGGTCCATGTGACCTGACCATTTAGCCCATGGTGTGCAAAAAAGTGCCGCTCAGAGGTGAAACAACCCAACCCAACCCTTAAAAGGGGGGCGGAACTGTTAATGAAGGGGACGGAACTTTTGATAAAAGTTTTAATTAATGAAGGGTTTTGGAATAATATTTTTTAATTTCGCAGGACTTTTCAGATTGTAAAACCATCCATCAGTAAAACGTGAGCCGGGGTGAGATACCGAACGCTTGTTGTGAAATGCCCGTCACAAGACTTAATGAAGGTCGAATTCACAAAATATGGGTAATTATTTTCAGAAATTGTATCAGCCATTCTGATCGTTGCCACCCAAAGTTTAGTTGGACTTGGAAAATTTCGGATGAGGATAGAAACCAAGGGAGTTTGTGATCGGTGAGGGGGAGGGATAAAGGGGGGATATAAAGAGGGATAAAGGGGAGATAACTTTTGACAAGTTTTTTTAATGAGGGTGTCTATTAATAAAGTGGGGTTTTAATAAAGAGGGAAGGAATTATTATAAGAGTTTTTTTAATAAAGGGGGAGTCAAAAATTGGAAAAATTACGACTAAAATTGAGGGCTTTTCTAAATATAGTACTCATCATATACACTATATGGCGCCACGGGTTTTTCATAAAGGGGGAGGAATTTCGATAAGGGTTTTTTTTAATGGGGGAGTCAAAAATTGGAAAAATTACGAGCAAAATTGAGGGCTTTTCTAAAAATAGTACTCATCATATACACTAGATGGCGCCACGTGTTTTTCATAAAGGGGAGTAATTTTTAATAATGGGTTTTTTTTTTAATAAAGGAGGATTAATTTTTAAATAATTTTAATTATTTATTAGTTATTAATTGTGAATAATTAATTATGAACATTAATAAGGGGCGTAGCCGATGACGTCATAGGGGGAAAGCACTGTGCAAAGGGGAATCCCCATGGTGCGACTAAACTACTTCCGTACTTATTTAAAACAAGTTTTGGTTATGTTTTCGTTTTCTTCGTAATCTATTGAAAACCGCGATTTCAGTGGTAAGTATAATTCTGAATTTTATACTTCTCGGGTCTACAGGAAGCCTACCGTTTTCCCTCCCGCATCTCAAAGGATTAATACAAAATTTTTGGAAAATTGGCAATGAAACCCAATGGCTATGTCCGCACTTGTGCGCTTTCATCTTCAACTTCACTTTCAACTTTCAATTTCGCTTTTCAACACCGAGTAGTCCAGCGCATGCCTTAGATGGAATGCGTTGGACCATGCCTTCAACTGTCTACACCTGTGCGTCAAATAGTTTTCGATTTTTCACCAGTGTAGTCGTGAAGTTTCAATGGACGTAACTGATGCTGCTATGTTAGCGGATTTGGTTGGTTGTTTTACCTCTGAGCGGCACTTTTTTGCACACCATGGGCTAAATGGCCAGGTCACATGGACCCCGAAGGCTCAGAGAAGGTTGGGGGAGGGGACCCACTGGAACAGCTGTTGGGAGATAGATGGTAGCCTCCCATCAAGGCCATCTAGCGTGTTCTTTAACGTACACAGGGTATGGCTATCCCGCACACGGGGCCACGGCTTAACGTCCCATCCGACGGACGGCGGCCTTCCCAAGCCATCGGTGTCCCCTACTGACCGTGGGCAGGGCGGGGAATTTTGCGGAGATAAATCTCAACGCTGACCCAGCTGGGACTCGAACCTGGGAACTACAGATTACGAGCCTGGCGCGCTACCGACTGAGCCACCCCCGCCCCACAACTAGAAAGGGACCGACAACGTTGTATTGATGGTAATTGTAGACGCAAACTACAGCTTTATTTACGTAAATGTTGGTTGACAAGGACGTATTTCAGATGGTGGCGTATTCAAAAATGCTGAATTCTGTAAACAAATTGCAAACAAAGATTTGAATTTGCCACAAGATGAAGCTCTACCTGGTCGGACAATACCAGTCACTTATACTTTGGTTGTTGACGACGCATTTCCTATGACAAAACATATCATGAAACCATACACAGCAGATCTGAATCGAGGATTCTCAAAAAGATTATTTAATTATAAGTTGTCTAGAGCAAGGCGTATTGTGGAAAATTACTCAGGGTTGCTTGCATCTGTATTCAGAATTTCTCGAAAGTCAATAGAAATTAAAGTTGAAAATACTGTAATCGATATCGTGCTCGGTTGTATGTATCTTCATAATTATCTTCGTTCGCAACCAGATTCGACAAGGTGTTATTTACCCCAAGGATGTTTGGGGGCGGGGCTGGCTCAATCGGTTGCGCGCCAGGCTCGTAATCTGTAGTTCCCAGGTTCGAGTCCCAGCTGGGTCAGCGTTGAGATTTATCTCCGCAAAATTCCCCGCCCTGCCCACGGTCAGTAGGGGACACCGATGGGCCTTGGAAAGGCCGCCGTCCGTCGGATGGCACGTTAAGCTGTGGCCCCATGTGCAGGATAGCTATACCTAGTGCACGTTAAAGAACACGCTGGATGGCCTTGACGGGAGGCTACCATCTGTCTCCCAACAGCTCTTCCAGTGGGTCCCCTTCCCCAACCTTCTCTGAGCCTTCGGGGTTCTTGTGACCTGGCCATTTAGCCCATGGTGTGCAAAAAAGTGCCGCTCAGAGGTTAAACAACCCAACCCAAGGATTCGAGTATTGGAGAAATAATTCCTGGATCTTGGAGACAGGTAACTTCAGGTGATAGTGGTGTCAGGCCTCTTCGATCAACTCCAAGGAATGCATCAAGAACTTCGAAGTCACATATTTTAATAAGAAACTTATTTAAGAAGTTATTATGGACATAACATGGAACTGTACCTAATAAAGTGGTTATTAAGTGTAACCTCAGCAGAAAGACAACATTGAAAAAGAAACCAGGTTTGCTTTATCCCATAGCCAAGCGCGCTAAACAATCATTTTCAATTAATGAGTCGTGTATGTGTCAAATTTAGAGATGGATTAAATCCTACTCTTACAAATAACAAGAAAAGTCATTCAACATTAACCGGACATTTAGTAATCTTTTAACTAACTTGTATATCGTTCTTTTTAAAAGTGTTTTAACGAATGGATTTCATCGAGAAATCAATAATAGCCCTGCAAAAATCGGGAAAAGCAGAACGAAACCTTGCAGACAAACTACGAAGTTGTACGGAATGTTGAACAAAAGTCCACTAATGGTGGAAGCACGTGCGCTACTGTGTGCGTCACTGAAAATGGCGCCGTTCAACTGATTTGAGGCATGCCTTTGCACATGCGCCGCAGCGCATGACTCTAGCGCACGTGAAACGAACAAGGTTATTTGCAGAACATTAAATGTGTACAATATTATATAAATAATTATACAAATGTTTTATAAATTTTGCTATTATATAATTATATAATTATTATAATAATAATACATTATATAATTTGCTATTTATAAATTAAGGAACTGGGTCCTTAATTTCAATATCAAACACCAAAAAATTCTTAGGAAATATGAATTTTTTCAGATTTAAAATTCATAAATATATAATTAAATAATTTGCTGCACAGCAACTTAAGAGTATAGCATTTGTAAATATGACAATCTGTACAAAAATTTGCAATTAAATGTTTGCTTTTAAATGTTTTTAAATATGTATCGCTACATTTGTAGAATGTTTTGTAGAACATTTTATTTCTATTGTTCTTACTTATGTGATCATTTTATTAAAGCCCCCTCTGTGGCGCAGTGGTATCGCGGTGACACTGCAGCTGCCAGTATGCTTTCAAATTCCTGGACGGTAAATGGTTGTGTGTACTGCAGCTGCCAGTATGCTTTCAAATTCCTGGACGGTAAACGGTTGCGTGTACTGCAGCTGCCAGTATGCTCTCAAATTCCTGGACGGTAAATGGTTGTGTGTACTGCAGCTGCTAGTATGCTCTCAAATTCCTGGACGGTAAATGGTTGTGTGTACTGCAGCTGCCAGTATGCTCTCAAATTCCTGGACGGTAAATGGTTGTGTGTACTGCAGCTGCCAGTATGCTCTCAAATTCCTGGACGGTAAATGGTTGTGTGTACTGCAGCTGCCAGTATGCTCTCAAATTCCTGGACGGTAAATGGTTGTGTGTACTGCAGCTGCCAGTATGCTTTCAAATTCCTGGACCGGTAAATGGTTGCGTGTACTACAGCTGCCAGTATGCTTTCAAATTCCTGGACGGTAAATGGTTGTGTGTACTGCAGCTGCCAGTATGCTTTCAAATTCCTGGACAGTATATGGTTGTGTGTACTGCAGCTGCCAGTATGCTCTCAAATTCCTGGACGGTATATGGTTGCGTGTACTGCAGCTGCCAGTATGCTCTCAAATTCCTGGACGGTATATGGTTGTGTGTACTGCAGCTGCCAGTATGCTTTCAAATTCCTGGACGGTAAATGGTTGTGTGTACTGCAGCTGCCAGTATGCTCTCAAATTCCTGGACAGTAAATGGTTGTGTGTACTGCAGCTGCCAGTATGCTCTCAAAATCCTGGACGGTAAATGGTTGTGTGTACTGCAGCTGCCAGTATGCTTTCAAATTCCTGGACGGTAAATGGTTGTGTGTACTGCAGCTGCCAGTATGCTCTCAAATTCCTGGACGGTATATGGTTGTGTGTACTGCAGCTGCCAGTATGCTCTCAAATTCCTGGACGGTATATGGTTGTGTGTACTACAGCTGCCAGTATGCTTTCAAATTCCTGGACGGTAAATGGTTGTGTGTACTGCAGCTGCCAGTATGCTCTCAAATTCCTGGACGGTATATGGTTGTGTGTACTGCAGCTGCCAGAATGCTCTCAAATTCCTGGACGGTATATGGTTGTGTGTACTGCAGCTGCCAGTATGCTTTCAAATTCCCGGACGGTATATGGTTGTGTGTACTGCAGCTGCCAGTATGCTCTCAAAATCCTGGACGGTATATGGTTGTGTGTACTGCAGCTGCCAGTATGCTTTCAAATTCCTGGACGGTAAATGGTTGTGTGTACTTCAGCTGCCAGTATGCTTTCAAATTCCTGGACGGTATATGGTTGTGTGTACTGCAGCTGCCAGTATGCTTTCAAATTCCTGGACGGTATATGGTTGTGTGTACTGCAGCTGCCAGTATGCTTTCAAATTCCTGGACGGTATATGGTTGTGTGTACTACAGCTGCCAGTATGCTTTCAAATTCCTGGACGGTAAATGGTTGTGTGTACTGCAGCTGCCAGTATGCTCTCAAATTCCTGGACGGTATATGGTTGTGTGTACTGCAGCTGCCAGAATGCTCTCAAATTCCTGGACGGTATATGGTTGTGTGTACTGCAGCTGCCAGAATGCTCTCAAATTCCTGGACGGTAAATGGTTGTGTGTACTGCAGCTGCCAGTATGCTCTCAAATTCCTGGACGGTATATGGTTGTGTGTACTACAGCTGCCAGTATGCTTTCAAATTCCTGGACGGTAAATGGTTGTGTGTACTGCAGCTGCCAGTATGCTCTCAAATTCCTGGACGGTATATGGTTGTGTGTACTGCAGCTGCCAGAATGCTCTCAAATTCCTGGACGGTATATGGTTGTGTGTACTGCAGCTGCCAGTATGCTTTCAAATTCCTGGACGGTATATGGTTGTGTGTACTGCAGCTGCCAGTATGCTCTCAAAATCCTGGACGGTATATGGTTGTGTGTACTGCAGCTGCCAGTATGCTTTCAAATTCCTGGACGGTAAATGGTTGTGTGTACTTCAGCTGCCAGTATGCTTTCAAATTCCTGGACGGTATATGGTTGTGTGTACTGCAGCTGCCAGTATGCTTTCAAATTCCTGGACGGTATATGGTTGTGTGTACTGCAGCTGCCAGTATGCTTTCAAATTCCTGGACGGTAAATTCCTGGACGGTATTATTATTACTCAGTGCGGCAGAACACAGTTGTGTGTACTGCAGCTGCCAGTATGCTCTCAAATTCCTGAACGGTATATGGTTGTGTGTACTGCAGCTTCCAGTATGCTTTCAAATTCCTGGACGGTAAATGGTTGTGTTTACTGCAGCTGCCAGTATGATCTCAAATTCCTGGACGGTATATGGTTGTGTGTACTGCAGCTGCCAGTATGCTTTCAAATTCCTGGAGGTCAAGCTTTTCAGTTCCTTGCGCACAGTTGTCGTTGAAATGGGTTTTGAAGTATTGCCAAGGTTTATCTCTCAGATGCAGAATTATAGCAACTGTGTTCTGCCGCACTGAGTAATAATAATAATTTATTTCATGCAGGGGGTTACAGCAAAGCTAAGGTACAGGTATTTTGGATATTAATTTAAACGTCCAAGTAGCTTGATATCCCAGTACAGTCGCTCAAAAAAAAGTATCCGAACACTATGGTTAATTACTGAATTCAGAAAAAATATCTGGCAACGATTTTTTTTAGAAATTAGTGATCCGGCAACCTTCGTGTCACGTGACACGAAAGTTGCCAGATCACTAATTTCTAAAAAAAATCGTTGCCAGATATTTTTTCTGAATTCTGTAATCAACCATAGTGTTTGGATACTTTTTTGAGCGACTGTAGATTGTGCCCGTGATTTTCCACTGAGTTCCATCTCCTCCGTTACGTATGCTCCTGCTCATCCCGATCCAACGATGAGCCTCCTTTCGAAGTCATTCGGCCATTTTACCCATGTCGTACTTAATTTTGCTTTCCACCATGCATTTACGGCTGTTATAAGATTTCTTACTGGCGTAGAATGCTTGCCTCTTTAAGAAAATGTGCATGCATTGGCATGGTTCATGGTACTTCGCCCATGATGTGTGCTCATAATAATTTGTCCAGGCAGTTCAGTCGCTCAAAAAAGTATCCGAACACTATAGTTGATTACAGAATTCAGAAAAAATATCTGGCAACGATTTTTTTTAGAAATTAGTGATCTGGCAACCTTCGTGTCACGTGACACGAAGGTTGCCAGATCACTAATTTCTAAAAAAAAAAAAAAAAATTGACACCGATGGGCTTGACATAGGCCGCCGTCCGTCGGATGGGACGTTATGCCGTGGCCCCGTGTGCGGGAGAGTCATACCCTGTGCACGTTAAAGAACACGCTGGATGGCCTTGACGGGAGGCTACCATCTGTCTCCCAACAGCTGTTCCAGTGGGTCCCCTCCCCCAACCTTCTCTGAGCCTTCGGAGTCCTTGTGGCCTGGCAATTTAGCCCATGGTATGCAAAAAAGTGCCGCTCAGAGGTAAAACAATCCAATCCAATCTAAAAAAAATCGCTGCCAGATATTTTTTTCTGAATTCTGAAAAAAAAAACCATGGCCATTTAGCCCATGGTGTGCAAAAAAGTGTCGCTCAGAGGTAAAACAATCCAATCCAATCTGAAAAAAATCGCTGCCAGATATTTTTTCTGAATTCTGAAAAAAAAACCCATAGTGTTCGGATACTTTTTTGAGCGACAGTACATAGAGGAACTGCATTCTGGTTCATTCCGTTTTATTCCTTTTGCTTTTTCCCACCTCTTAAATTCCTTCTACCTCCTAAAATGTCATTAACAATATCTCAAAAGAGAACTTTAAGCCTCAGAACATCATCAAAACAAATAGTATCACCTCTATTTTATCACGTATACTTTAAGTACGATTCTCCATCATTTTGCTTTCCATCGATAATTAATTCGGTACTTTCCAAAGTATTTGCTGCCAAAAACATTCCTCATAAATCAGGGCACTTACTTTGTGCCTCGCACTCAACCTCGTTTCTCTGTAAGCAAAAGGAAGGTCGTTTTAGTGCCATTAAAAGGCTCTGCCAAGGTCTCCCCAGGCCGAGACGTCGATAGACGAACCCGCAGCGATGGACTACTCCTCAGGGTCAAGCCAGAGTGTCGAGAGACAGAGCTTCAGAAACTGAGCCAGAGCTTTGGTGGCGCCAGTTCGTCCGTCTCCTCTGGTGATCGAGAGGGATTCGGGGAAGTCATTACGTTCCGCATCCCAGACGATCTCCTGGCAGGTAACGTACACGCAGCGGAGCACAGGAAATCGAATCTCGCGCTGACGGGTGGATATTCTGACATCCCCTGGAGAAATTGGAATCTGGAGATTGGAGTTGGGTCGTTGGATATCGCCTTCTGCTTGTGTATCTTTTACAATACTTCTGGAGTTTGGCAAATATTGCAACGGGAACTTGTAAATATTTGGGTTTTTGACTGGAACTAGAATCACGTGAATTTGAAAGAGGCTTGATTCTGTTTTGTTATTTTAAAGCACATAAACTTTATATTTTTAGTTTGTGAGATTAAAAAAAAAACGAATTCTTAGAAATTAGTGCTTCTTATTGTGTGAATTCAGTGAAGATTTCTTGTTAAAACCATCGTTTGCTTTTTAAGTTTTTAACGAAAAATAACATTCAAGATGTGATTTTAAAAGATAAAGAATCTTTGAGCAAACTCATTCGTCTGAGGTTCCGATTAACTTCTGAGCTGCACTTTTTGCACACAATGGGCTAATGGGCCAGGTCACATGGACCCCGAAGGCTCAGAGAAAATTGGGGGAGGGGACCCACTGAAACAGCTGTTGGGAGACAGATGGTAGCCTCCCATCAAGGCCATCCAGCATGTTCTTTAATGTGCACAGGGTGTGCCTCTCCCACACAGGGGGCCACGGCTTAACGTCCCATCCGACGGACGGCGGCCTTTCCAAGCCCATCGGTGTCCCCTACTGACCATGGGCAGGGCGGGGAACTCGAACCTGGGAACCACAGATTACGAGCCTGGCGCTCTACCCACTGAGCCACCCCCGCCCCAAACTCAGAGAGGGCTTTAAGATTTCTTAAAATATAGGCACCTTGACCAAAGACCATATTAGCCGTGGGATATGCCCGTAATGACAATCTATTAGGAATCGTTCCATGTCAAGTCAATAGGAACTCTAAATAGAATAGCTCACAATCTGCCTTTCATTAACCATATGGCTGTCTTTTCCAATCTGTACACTCGTTCAAAAAAGTATCCGAACACTACGGTTGATTACAGAATTCAGGAAAATTATCTGGCAATGACTTTTTTTTAAATTAGTGATCTGGCAACCTTCGTGGCACGTGCCACGAAGGTCGCCAGATCACTAATTTCTAAAAAAATCGTTGCCAGATATCCGCAAATAATATTTTTTTCCTGTACATTACGCATCCGCCAATAATGTTATTACTCCTGTAACATTGTTGGCGGGGTGGCTCAGTCGGTAGCGCGCCAGGCTCGTAATCTGTAGTTCCCAGGTTCGAGTCCCAGTTGGGTCAGCGTTGAGATTTATCTCCGCAAAATTTCCCCGCCCTGCCCACGGTCAGTAGGGGACACCGATGGGCTTGGAAAGGCCGCCGTCCGTCGGATGGGACGTTACGCCGTGGCCCCGTGTGCGGGAGAGAGCCATACCCTGTGCACGTTAAAGAACACGCTGGATGGCCTTGACGGGAGGCTAGCATCCGTCTCCCAACAGCTGTTCCAGTGGGTCTCCTCCCCCAATCTTCTCTGAGCCTTCGGGGTCCTTGTGGCCTGGCCATTTAGCCCATGGTGTGCAAAAAAGTGCCGCTCAGAGGTAAAACAACCCAACCCTGTAACATTAGACAATTGCGAGTTAGTTCTCACGATGCGGAC
The DNA here is from genome assembly GCA_038380435.1 of Ryuthela nishihirai. Taxonomy (NCBI): domain Eukaryota; kingdom Metazoa; phylum Arthropoda; class Arachnida; order Araneae; family Heptathelidae; genus Ryuthela; species Ryuthela nishihirai. Next base: position 41,389 of record JAWZYU010000375.1, on the reverse strand, counting down.
TTTCTGTATCAACCTATATATTTAGATGTAGCTTGTTCCGTAATTGGTGATAAAAACCAATCTCTAAATCAAATACAATCTCTCTCAAAATCAAAGAACAGCGAAATAAAACGATATTCCTGACCTAATAAACTTATAAGCATTATATTTTCTCAAAATTCAGAGATTCCGTGCTCTCTTTCACACGATTGGTTGTTTCAACTCTGAGGGATACTTGCACGCAACTGGCTCAATGGCCAGGTCACAAGTACCCCAATACCCAGAAAAGGCTTGGGGAAGGGATACGCCGGGCAGCTTTTGGGAGACAGATGGTACAGTCGCTCAAAAAAGTATCCGAACACTATGGTTGATTACAGAATTCAGAAACAATATCTGGCAACGATTTTTTTTTTAGAAATTAGTGATCTGGCAACCTCGGTGTCACGTGACGCGAAGGTTGCCAGATCACTAATTTCTAAAAAAAAACGTTGCCAGATATTGTTTCTGAATTCTGTAATCAACCATAGTGTTCGGATACTTTTTTGAGAGACTGTAGGTGGTCATATTATTTTGATACTAGATCGTGTGGGCTCACTCACGGAAATATTGAGCGTGTGCAGTGACTGCACATGCTCCAGTTTGCTGTGAACGGTAACTGGAGCGTGTACAGTTGCTGTACACGCTCCAGATATTTTTCCTGAATTCTGTAATCACGTGACACGAAGGTTGCCAGATCACTAATTTCTAAAAAAACGTTGCCAGATATTTTTTCTGAATTCTGTAATCAACCATAGTGTTCGGATACTTTTTTGAGCGACTGTAGGTGGTCATATTATTTTGATACTATATCGTGTGGGCTCACTCACGGAAATATTGAGCGTGTGCAGTTACCGTTCACAGCAAACTGGAGCGTGTGCAGTAACTGCACACGCTCCAGTTTGCTGTGAACGGTAACTGGAGCGTGTACAGTTGCTGTACACGCTCCAGATATTTTTCTTGAATTCTGTAATCACGTGACACGAAGGTTGCCAGATCACTAATTTCTAAAAAAAAACGTTGCCAGATATTGTTTCTGAATTCTGTAATCAACCATAGTGTTCGGATACTTTTTTGAGCGACTGTACTTATGTTTATTTGCATTTAAATCGCTTTCATTTTACTAATCCTACACCGATGGGCTTCAAAAGTCTGCCGTCCGTCGTAAGAGACGTTAAACCGTGACCGTGTTTAGGAGGGCCATATCTTTTACATGTTAAAGAACATGTTAGATTGTCTTTGAAGGGAGGTACAGTCGCTCAAAAAAGTATCCGAACATTATGGTTGATTACAGAATTCAGAAAAAATATCTGGCAACGATTTTTTTAGAAATTAGTGATCTAGCAACCTTCGTGTCACGTGATTGCAGAATTCAGGAAAAATATCTGCAGCGTGTACAGCAACTGCACACACTCCAGTTTGCTGTGAACGGTAACTGCACACGCTCAATATTTCCGTGAGTGAGCCCACACGATCTAGTATCAAAATAATATGACCACCTACAGTCGCTCAAAAAAGCATCCGAACACTATGGTTGATTACAGAATTCAGAAAAAATATCTGTCAACGAATTTTATTTCAGAAATTAGTGATCTGGCAACCTTCGTATCACTTGACACGAAGGTTGCCAGATCACTAATTTCTAAAAAAAAAATCGTTGCCAGATATTTTTTCTGAATTCTGTAATCAACCAAAGTGTTCGGATACTTTTTTGAGCAACTGTACATCGACACATGTCTGGAAAAAAGAGGCTTTAGATCCTCGCAGAAGGCAAACCTCATCCAGCCCACCGTACCAAACGCCCCGTGGACTAAATGTGCTATGTATGTAGTTGGACCATTGCCAATGACAGAGTCAGGGAATAAATACATCCTGGTAATTTGTGACTATTTCATCAAATATCTAGAACTGTTTGCAATGAAAGATCAGAACAACACAACCGTAGCGAAGCTATTCGTTGAACAAATCATTTGTCGTCATGGTACTGTACACTACATTTCGTTATAAACTTTTCAAAATATGGCAGAAAGGCAAATTTAATTGGAGGATTGAATTTTCTTTCCAAAGAGGAATTTTTTAAGCAAGAGCATACCCTCAGTCCCTCCACATCGCAATCCCTCCCAAATCTCGGCTCCTCCATCATCTGAGCATGCTCTTAATGCTGACTCAGCCAGAGAATAAAACACTTTCGTTTTGTTCTGGTCCACTGCTTTCAGTAATTCCAAAGGAAAAATCTCGTAAAAGATTTTTGTTTTCCAGTTTTAACTATTACTAAGGAATGCGTTTCTGTTCCCGTTTTGTGAATTTAATGAGAGACAATTTCTTTCCTCCCCTCAGGGCAAAAGCAGAACTTAACCTCGGTGTGCTTTCCATCGCTAAGCTTCGATTATTTTTGTTTCGTAACAAGGAATATCGAAATCGTGTTTCCATTTAGTTTTCTAAGTAAACATTTCTCTAAAGATCTGACAAACTAATTAATATTTTTTTAAATCTTTTTTTAAACATTTTTTAAAACATTTTCAGCAAATACCATTTTGTGATTATTTGCTATGTTAGTTCTTTAATGCATTAATAACAATGCTTCAAATCTAATTATTTTAAGTTTATTTACCGAAATTAAAAACGAAGACGAATCATTATTTTCTCTTGGTCGTCTTTGTATACAGTGCATTAATTATTTAAAGAGATAATTAAATTATCTTGTTTGAATAGCCAATAATTAAATAATTACCACTTTTCCTTGTCCCAAATCGTCTATCAGTGCTTTAATTATAATTCTATTACAATTATTAATTATAATTTTTAATTATTGTATTTTGTTTTACTTCGAGAGTACAGTGTCACGTGACACGAAGGTTGCCAGATCACTAATATCTAAAAAAAATCGTTTCCAGATATTTTTGTTTAATTCTGTAATCAACCATAGTGTTTGGATGCTTTTTTAGCGACAGTAGCGCGCTTGGCTACTGATCTAAGGGACCTGGGTTCGAGCCCCGGGTAAGGCATTGATGTCTGTGTTATTTTTCTGCTGAGGTCCTGCCATCCTCTCAGACCTTCTACTATGGCATATAAACTGACAGGCTCCTGTCAGACCTCTGTGGCAAGCAGCTGCTTGAGGGGGTATTTATTATTATTTATTTACATTTGTGGGGAGGATTTGAAATCCTCCAACATTCCCCTTAAATACGCCCGTGGCCTCAATGGAATTAGAAGAATATATTTAGAGAAAAACGTGGCAGGCAAACATGTAAAGGACGTTGTCCATCGGAGGAACGTTAATCCGTGCTCCACGTGGAGGAGAAGGCATATCTTATGTGCACTTTAAAGAATACGCTGGATGGCCTTGACCGGGAGGCGAATATCTGTCTGATAACAATTGTATAATGGATATTCTTCTTCCAGCCTTCTCGAGACCTTGTGGTCTCCTTGTGACCTAGCTGTGCTTCACTGTACTCAAAGAGGTGAAACAAAGATTGGTTTAGAAAGTTCGTCGTAATATTTGACTTTTAAATATTGGAAAAGGGGAGATTTTTGAGCTTAAATTGTCACCCTTTGATCCATCAGAGGACGCTTCATTTGAACTTGAATTAAAAGTCTTTCCTTCTCAGTCACAAGTTTGGGCATTGTCTAATAATAACTGGGAATGCAATATGAGGCTGCACTTTCAATTTCAGCACTCATTCTGAACTTTTCTTCAATAATTGTTTGCATAGTTGCATGAGTGAGTCAAACTGCCTTCAAGGTTTGGAATTCCACTCTAAATTTAATACTTTTCACTTCATTTCTTTTGTAATATCCTTTCTGGTTTATTTCTTTATGAAACCATCATTAGGGCCCCTTCATTCTTTACTTTCATCAGCCATTTTTAAGGATTAAATGAATGGAAACTTATTAAAAATCAATTAAAATAAATTGAAAGAGGTCATAGATTTAAAACCAAAACTGGCCATTAAAGAAATAATTAATTGTGGCTGTAAGAGTTAAACCACCATCATGAGGTAAGCGTGGGGGCAATGGACTATTGCCGTAAGTTCGAAGCAGCCAAGTCCAGGACTTAAAGAAAGAACTATGTTTGTTATCTCTAGACGTATGGAGGTGGCTCAGTCGGTAGCGCGCCAGGCTCGTAATCTGCAGTTCCCAGATTCGAGTCCCAGCTGGGTCAGCGTTGAGATTTATCTCCGCAAAAATTCCCCGTCCTGCCCACGGTCAGTAGGGGACACCGATGGGCTTGGAAAGGCCGCTGTCCGTCGGATGGGACGTTAAGCCGTAACTCCGTGTGCGGGAGAGCCATACTCTGAGCACGTTAAAGAACACGCTGGATGGCCTTGACGGGAGGCTACCATTTGTCTCCCAACAGCTGTTCCAGTGGGCCCCCTCCCCCAACCTTCTCTGAGTCCTTCGGGGTCCATGTGACCTGGCCATTTAGTCCATGGTGTGCAAAAAAGTGTCGCTCAGAGATAAAACAACCCAACCCATAATTATTATGAATATGACAGAGAAAATGAATGCTAAAATAATTTTAAAAAAAGTTATTGACATTTTTGTTTGTAAGAAAACATTTTTTACATATGCTACTAAAATTACACGTTCACTTGCTCAGCTTATAATAGTAGTTTTATGTGACATATTTTTCTTGAAATTTAAAGATAAATGTATTTTATTGCATTCTTCTTTCATAAAATTATATAAAAGTATTCCGATAAAATAATGTCCAATGAAAGTTTTCAGTTTCTTTAAACAAATCATTTAAATTAGGCACATCAAATGCGCTGCATATTTCCTCTTAGATTTATAATGTTTTAAATCATAATTTTTTTATAAACACATCCTGAAACATTTCTGTTCCTTTTATTTTTCAACATAAATTTCTTGAAATTTTTTCTTTATGTTCCTCATTGCTGCTATTTGTAGTAGACTAAAAAAAAATTGAGTTAAATTACATGGGGTATTGAAAATTGCTTTTAGCTATTGGTAAATTATTTAATATAACGACAATATGATGAGCTGACAAAAATTTGGTTTTGCCATGAGTGGGATTTGAACCCACGTCTCCAGGAACCATGCCTGTTATGCTAACCACTACACCACCAATGGCTAACCTTTTCTCAGCTTATGTGACCTTATAAACCTTCCGGATTTTTATTTATTTGATTCGCACTAGTGGCGATATCTATCCAGGAAGTGGACAAATCTTTTGTCTCATTAGAGATGGAATTAATATTTGTCACTCACGCTCAGAGCGTTAAATCAATACATCACTAGTAAGTAATCACAGAATAAGTCCTGTAGACATGGAACTCATGAAATGATTCGCTGAAAAAAACCAAATTTTTTTCAGTTCATCATTTCATGAGTTCCAGGTCTACAGGACTTATCCTGTGATTATTTACTACTAACGACAATACATTTTCCAAGTTTTCTCTGTTAAATATCAGCAAAACAAAATCAATTTACGACAGCGTAAAGTTTTTCATTTCAAAAATTTTCAAAACAAACTTACATTACGAATCGGAACGTCACCCACCAACTTCATAGATTTAACTTGAAATATAAACTGCACATTTAATATTTTACAACGTTTAATTGCTTCTTATATTCATATCCACTATTTGGTCAACTCTAAACTCTAGTAGAATATTTTTATACTGCGGATATTCGTATTTCCCTATTCATCTACTTATAACCATCACATCTCTTTTCTTTCTCAATCAGAGCTTTGGAGAGCGTATGTGTCCATGGTAGTGGTTACTACAGTCATAGATGTTATTCATTTTGTAGAAATATCGTAACCTTAGTAATCAGAGCTTTGGTAATTGTGTGCCCATGATGGTGTTAATACAGTCATAAATGTGTCTCCATGATAGTGTTACTACAGTCATAAATGTGTGTCCATGATAGTGTTACTACAGTCATAAATGTGTCTCCATGATAGTGTTACTACAGTTATAAATGTGTCTCCATGATAGTGTTACTACAGTTATAAATGTGTCTCCATGATAGTGTTACTACAGTTATAAATGTGTCTCCATGATAGTGTTACTACAGTCATAAATGTGTGTCCATGATAGTGTTACTACAGTCATAAATGTATCTCCATGATTGTGTTACTACAGTCATAAATGTGTGTCCATGATAGTGTTACTACAGTCATAAATGTGATTCATTTTGTAGAAATAACGTTACTTTATAATCAGAGCTTTGGTATTTGTGTGCCCATGATGGTGTTACTGCAGTCATAAATATGATTCATTTTGTAGAAATATCGTTACCTATTAATCAGAGCTTTGGCAATGTGTGTTCATGGTAGTGTTTACTACAGTCATAAATATGATTCATTTTGGAGAAATATCGTTATCTTAGTAATCAGAGCTTTGACAATGTCTATCCACTGTAGTGGTTACTACAGTCATAAATGTGATTCATTTTGTAGAAATATCGTTACTTTAGTAATCAGAACTTTGGCAATGTGTGTCCACTGTAGTGGTTACTACAGTCATAAATGAGATTCGTTTTGTAGAAATATCGTTACCTTAGTAATCAGAGCTTTGGCAATGTGTGTTCATGATGGTGTTACTACAGTCATAAATCTGATTCATTTTGTAGAAATATCGTTACCTTAGTAATCAGAGCTTTGACAATGTGTGTCCATGGTAGTGGTTACTACAGTCATAAATGAGATTCATTTTGTAGAAATATCGTTACCTTAGTAATCAGAACTTTGGCAATGTGTGTCCATGATGGTGTTACTACAGTCATAAATCTGATTCATTTTGTAGAAATATCGTTACCTTAGTAATCAGAGCTTTGACAATGTGTGTCCATGGTAGTGGTTACTACAGTCATAAATGAGATTCATTTTGTAGAAATATCGTTACCTTAGTAATCAGAGCTTTGGCAATGTGTGTCCATGATGGTGTTACTACAGTCATAAATCTGATTCATTTTGTAGAAATATCGTTACCTTAGTAATCAGAGCTTTGGTAATTGTGTGCCCATGATGGTGTTACTAAAGTCATAAATATGATTCATTTTGTAGAAATATCGTTACTTTAGTAATCAGAGCTTTGGCAATGTGTATCCATGGTACCACTTCTATGACTGTATTAGGTGTGCTCATGAATGAATCATATTATGATTGTAGTAACACCATTACTAAGTCATAAATATGAGTCATTTTGTAGAAATATCGTTACACTAGTAATCAGAGCTTTGGCAATTATGTGTCCATGATTGTGTTACTACAGTCATAAATATGATTCATTTTGTAGAAATATCGCTACCCTAGTAATCAGAGCTTTGGCAACGTGTGTCCAAGGTAATGGTTACTACAGTCACAAATGTAATTCATTTTGTAGAAATATCGTTATTTTTTCATGCCGTCCCATGGCCGAGTGGTTAGCGCGCTTGGCTACTGATCTAAGGGACCGGGGTTCGAGCCCCGGGTAAGGCATGGATGTTCGTGTTATTTTCTGCTGAGCTGCTGCCATCCTCACAAACCTTCTACTATGGCATATAAACTGACAGGCTCCGGTCAGACCTCTGTGGTCAAGCAGCTGCTTGAGTTATTCTCTCTGAACAAGCAGCCGCTTGAGTTAAATTCAAGCAGCTGCTTGAATTTTTTAAATCGTTACTTTATTTATCGTTATTATATTTATTTTTCGTTATTATCGTTACTTAAATATCGTTACACTAGTAATCAGAGCTTTGGCAATGTGTGTTCATGACAGTGGTTATTACAGTCATAAATGTTATTCGTTTTGCAGAACTATCGTAACCAATTAACCGCGAATGATTTACTTATGTATACATTAATTTAGGCATTAATAAATAACATTGTACAACACATTTCAAATACAGAACCTTACGCATAGAAAGAAGGATTGCCTGAAAACTATTACAAAATCGGGAAGTTTTCTTCAATGTGATGATTGTCAAAGTTAAGTTTTATTTTTAATAATAATAAATCTTTATTTCCTTTGCATTTACATATACGGAGTTGATCATAGAAGCTCTATAAGCTTGACTGTAAGAACAAATGCTAAATGATACAAGCCTACTCTTTACAAATAGCACATACAATTAAATAGAGAAAATAGAAGAAACACTTAAACAGAATAACAATGTTAACAAAATCCCCGCGAATCTTGATGTAGCTTATCTTTAGGAAATGTTAAATATATGCAGTTGCAAATTGTTGCTTTACATCGGTTATCTATTGACATTCAGACATGAGAAGTCCTGATATGCAGAAAATTTCAACGTAACGATGGAAGTCGGTGGGTGAAAAATCGAATATAGGTATATAATCCATGGTAAATACACAGATGTCTGTAAAAATAGCCCTCAAGAATTATTAAAAACATCCGAAGAAAAAAAATTAGCGCTGACGCGGCGGGAATCGAACCCGCAACTCTCAAGATTTTAGCGTCTGGTGTGTGGTTTAACGGTAGAGCGCTCTGACATGTATCTAGAGAGTTGCTGGTTCGATTCCCGCCACGTCAGCGATAATTGTTTTAGCTGTTTTTAATAACTAGGTTGGTTAGCACGCTTGGCTACTGATCTAAGGGACCTGGGTTCGAGCCCCGGTATTAGGCATGATGTGTGTGTCGTTTTTCTGCTGAGGTCCTGCCATCCTCTCAGATCTCCTACTGTGGCATATAAACTGACAGGCTCCTGTCAGACCTCTGTGGCAAGCAGCTGCTTGAGGGGGTATTTATTATTTATTTATTTATATCATTACAGTTTGGTCAGTTTAAACAGAGATAAAGGCCTCCTCCCAAATATCTATGGGTTAGGATTATTTGAAGATAGGTGCACAATTTTTGAATTCCTACAATTAAAATTTCAGAAAATTTAAGCCTCGATTATGTCAGTCTTTTTAATCACAGTTACTAAACAGAAGAGTTTAAATCACAGTTACTAAACCGAAGAGTTTTTTAATCAGAGTTACTAAACAGAGGAGTTTTAATCACAGTTACAAAACAGAAGAGTTTTAATCACAGTTACTAAACAGAAGAGTGTTTTAAACACAATTACTAAACAGAAGAGTTTTAATCACAGTTACTAAACAGAAGAGTTTTAACCACAGTTACAAAACAGAAGAGTTTTTTAATCACAGTTACTAAACAGAGGAGTTTTAATTACAGTTACTAAACAGAAGAGTTTAAATCACAGTTACTAAACCGAAGAGTTTTTTTAATCACAGTTACTAAACAGAGGAGTTTTAATCACAGTTACTAAACAGAAGAGTTTTTTAAACACAATTACTAAACAGAAGAGTTTTAATCACAGTTACTAAACAGAGGAGTTTTAATCACAGTTACTAAACAGAAGAGTTTTAATCACAGTTACTAAACAGAAGAGTTTTAATCGCAGTTACTAAAAAGAGGAGTTTTAATCGCAGTTACTAAAAAGAAGAGTTTTAATCACAGTTACTAAATAACGAAAATCTTACGTTTTAGAACTGCCAAGTCTCCACACACTTGGCTTCATGTTAAGGCATTAGATATAGGCAAGGTGAAACAGAAGGAACGCTAGTGTAACCTTATACTTTTCACGCTACAATGAGAGATAACGTTAGGAGTAATATTTCCGGGCACACGGTTACGGTGTTTCGCAAACCGTACTTATGACGGGATATGGTCACCAATTTAGAAGTCGACCACTTAGAAGTTGTTTGTGTAATTTGATGGCATTATGAGAAATTTCAAGATATGAATGAGAAAGTGTTTTTGTAAACAACAGTGAAAGTATTTAAATAGAGTGATTAAAATCATAATCTATAAGTAAGCGAAATTTAACTTATGGAAATATCGTAGCCACAGATATATTTGGGTGTATTAGTCGAGAGATTAGCGAGCTTTGCTGCTGATTAAAAGTGACCTGGGTTCGAGTCCCGGACAAGATATGGAAGTGTTCTTTTTTTGTTATCTTTTTGCTGAGGTCTCGCCATCCTCACAAATCTTATCTGTGCTCCTGTTAGACTTCTGTGGCAAGCTGCTTATATGCAGCTGCTTATATGATTATACGATTATATAATGAGCGATTTTTTTTATTTTAAAAGTGTTGAAATATTTAATGATAATACTACTGACCCCAATGCCATCAGAAATATGAGTCATCAAATTTTACACAAAATAATATAATAATGAGTGGCAAATTGGTTACTATAATGTCATTATTATAATGGGAGCAAAGGAGGGATGGGTTCAGTCGGTCGTAATCTGCAGTTCCCAGGTTCGGGTTCCACCTGAGTCAGCGTTGAGATTTATCTCTGCAAAACCCCCAGCCTGCCCACGGTCAGTAGGGGACACCGATGGGCTTGGTAAAGAAGCCATCCGTCGGATGGGACGTTAAATCGTGACTCTGTGTTCGGGAGAGGCCTACCCTATGCTCGTTAAAGAACACGCTGGATGGACTTGCTTTAAAGCTACCATCTGTCTCCTAAAAGCTGCCCTGTGGTTTCCCTTCCCCAATCTTCTCTGAGCTCTCGGGGTCCTTGTGACCTGGCCATCTAGCCCACTGGTACAGAAAAGTGCCGCTCAAAAGTAAAACAACACAACCCACTATTACAAGGAGAAACATGCTACTAACAAAAGTGCGGTTAAATGTTATCATACAAACAGTCGCTGACAGATTTTATATCAAACGTTTAATACTAGAAAGTTTCGGATTTTGTGTGACTATTTTAGTTCACAAATTCACTAATTCTGCAATTTCTTTTTAGTTTTTCCAATCTTTAACCTGCGAAAATGAAAGCTTCATGAGTTGTTATTATACGTTGTAAGGATTTGGCACAGGTTGATACGCTGCTCGGGGCGGGGGTGGCTCAGTCGGTAGCGTGCCAGGCTCGTAATCTGTAGTTCCCAGGTTCGAGTCCCAGCTGGGTCAGCGTTGAGATTTATCTCCACAAAATTTCCCCGCCCTGCCCACGGTCAGTAAGAGACACCGATAGACTTGAAAAGGCCGCCGTCCGTCGGATGGGACGTTAAGCCGTGGTCCCGTGTGCGGGAGAGCCATACCCTGTGCACGTTAAAGAACACGCTGGATGGCCTTGATGGGAGGCTACCATCTGTCTCCCAACAGCTGTTCCAATGGATCCCCTCCCCCAACCTTCTCTGAGCCTTCGGGGTCTTTGTGGCCTAGCCATTTAACCCATGGTGTGCAAAAAAGTGCCGCTCAGAGGTAAAACAACCCAACCTATACATTGCCTGACCAAATTATTATGAGGAATGAATTGAGCACGAAGTACCATGAAGCATGTTAATGTATGCAAAATATTTTACTGGCCTTAGTATTCTACGTCACTACGAAGTCCTATAAAAGCCGTAAAAGTATGGAGGAAAGCAAAGGCAAGTGCAACGTGGGTGAAAAGGTTGATCTGACTGACTTCCAAAGACGGCTCATGGTTTGTGCGCGATGAGCAGCAGCATCCGTAACGGAGGTGATGGAGGTCAGCAGAAAATCACGGGGCTGATGGCGAATGTACACTCGCTCAAAAAAAGTATCCGAACACTTTGGTTGATTACAGAATTCAGAAAAAATATCTGGCGACGATTTGTTTTAGAAATTAGTGATCTGACAACCCTTGTATCACGTGACACGAAGGTTGCCAGATCACTAATTTAAAAAAAATTCGTTGCCAGATATTTTTCTGAATTCTGTAAATCAACGATAGTGTTCGGATAATTTTTTGAGCGACTATAACAGTCTCACTAGCCGTCCCGTGGCCGAGTGGTTAGCGCGCTTGGTTGCTGATCTAAGGGACCTGGGTTAGAGCCCCGGGTATTCGTGTTATTTTCTGCTGAGGTCCTGCCATCCTCTCAGATCTTCTACTTGGCATATCAACTGACAGGCTCCTGTCAGACCTCTGTGGCAAACTGCTGCTTGAGGGTGTATTTATTTATTTATTTATTATTATTATAACAGTCTCAAAAATACTTCCACTAATCGCGACAAATACTGGAGAAAAAAGTCTTTGACTAATACGGACAGGCGTTGGTTGACACGAACTGTACTACAAAGCAGAGCTGCTCCAGATCATCAGCTGAGAGATGATGACCTGAGAGAGATGACCACTAACAGTACTCAAAATCATTTCAACTAGAACTATGTCCAGATAATTCGAAACTTTGAAGTTTGGTAACTGTATCATGATACCTACGACGAAATATTAGATAGTTGTTCATAATAATTTGGTCAGGAAGTGTATATAAATTAAGTGGTCGCTTATTTGGAACAGCTGGGGCGGGGGTGGCTCAGTCGGTAGCGCGCCAGGCTCATAATCTGTAGTTCCCAGGTTCGAGTCCCAGCTGGGTCAGCGTTGAGATTTATCTCCGCAAAATTCCCCGCCCTGCCCACGGTCAGTAGGGGACACCGATGGGCTTGGAAAGGCCGCCGTCCGTCGGATGGGACGTTAAGCCGTGGCCCCGTGTGCGGGAGAGCCATACCCTGTGCACGTTAAAGAACACGCTGGATGGCCTTGACGGGAGACTACCATCTGTCTCCCAACAGCTGTTCCAGTGGGTCCCCTCCCCCAACCTTCTCTGAGCCTTCGGGTCCATGTGACCTGGCCATTTAGCCCATGGTGTGCAAAAAAGTGTCGCTCAGAGGTAAAACAACCCAACCCAATCCAGTGGGTCCCCTCCCCCAACCTTCTCTGAGCCTTTGAGGTCCATGTGACCTGGCCATTTAGCCCATGGTGTGCAAAAAAAGTGCCGCTCAGAGGTAAAACAACCCAACCCAACTCATAATAATTTGGTCAGGAAGTGTATATAAATTAAGTGGTCGCTTATTTGGAACAGGCTCGTGTTAGTCAATAAAGAGTCAAATTTGTGGCTCATTCTCTTTTTTTATGCAAAAATATGACTGAGGGTAGAAATCGCACTTAACTTTACACCTATATTCCGATTTCAATATTATTTGTCTTACAGTTAACGATTTATGGAAGATGAAACACTTAACGTCAACTTGCTCGTTCCGCAAAAAATGGGACGGGTTTTAGTTCAGTGGATATCGCGACAGACTAATAATCTGCAATCCTCAGGTTTGAATCCCAAATGTGAAGCAATGTGTGCAAGCCAAATATGCAGTCTTCAGGTTTGAGAACCAAATGTGAAGCATTGTGAGAAAGCCAAATCTGCAGTCCTCAGGTTTGAGTCCCAAGTGTGAAGCATTGTGAGAAAGCCAAATCTGCAGTCGTCAGGTTTGAGTCCCAAATGTGAAGAATTGTGAGAAAGCCAAATCTGCAGTCCTCAGGTTTGAGTCCCAAGTGTGAAGCATTGTGAGAAAGCCAAATCTGCAGTCCTCAGGTTTGAGTCCCAAATGTGAAGCATTGTGAGAAAGCCAAATCTGCAGTCCTCAGGTTTGAGTCCCAAGTGTGAAGCATTGTGAAAAAGCCAAATCTGCAGTCCTCAGGTTTGAGTCCCAAGTGTGAAGCATTGTGAGAAAGCCAAATCTGCAGTCTTCAGGTTTGAGAACCAAATGTGAAGCATTGTGAGAAAGCCAAATCTGCAGTCCTCAGGTTTGAGTCCCAAGTGTGAAGCATTGTGAGAAAGCCAAATCTGCAGTCCTCAGGTTTGAGTCCCAAGTGTGAAGCAATGTGAAAAAGCCAAATCTGCAGTCCTCAGGTTTGAGTCCCAAGTGTGAAGCATTGTGAGAAAGCCAAATCTGCAGTCCTCAGGTTTGAGTCCCAAGTGTAAAGCATTGTGAGAAAGCCAAATATGCAGTCTTCAGGTTTGAGTCCCAAGTGTGAAGCATTGTGAGAAAGCCAAATCTGCAGTCCCCAGGTTTGAGTCCCAAGTGTGAAGCATTGTGAGAAAGCCAAATCTGCAGTCCTCAGGTTTGAGTTCCAAATGTGAAACATTGTGAAAAAGCCGAATTTGCAGTCCTCAGGTTTGAGTCCCAAGTATGAAACATTGTGAGAAAGCCAAATCTGCAGTCCTCAGGTTTGAGTCCCAAGTGTGAAGCATTGTGAGAAAGCCAAATCTGCAGTCCTCAGGTTTGAGTCCCAAATGTGAAGCATTGTGATGAAGCCAAATCTGCAGTCCTCAGGTTTGAGTCCCAAGTGTGAAGCATTGTGAGAAAGCCAAATCTGCAGTCCTCAGGTTTGAGTCCCAAGTGTAAAGCATTGTGAGAAAGCCAAATATGCAGTCTTCAGGTTTGAGTCCCAAGTGTGAAGCATTGTGAGAAAGCCAAATCTGCAGTCCCCAGGTTTGAGTCCCAAGTGTGAAGCATTGTGAGAAAGCCAAATCTGCAGTCCTCAGGTTTGAGTTCCAAATGTGAAACATTGTAAAAAAGCCGAATTTGCAGTCCTCAGGTTTGAGTCCCAAGTATGAAACATTGTGAGAAAGCCAAATCTGCAGTCCTCAGGGTTGAGTCCCAAGTGTGTAGCAATGTGTGCAAACCAAATCTGCAGTCCTCAAGTTCGAGTCCCAACTGAGAAAGTGAAGATCAATGGGTTAAGAAAGGACACCGTCAGTTGGATGGGACATTAATCTTTTTTCCTCTGTACAAGAGAACCATAAATTCTAAAACACGCTGGATGACCTTGACGGGAGGCTGTCACCTGCCTCCTAACAGCTGTGCGGCTGGTCCCCTCCCCGAACCTTCTCTGAGACATCGGGTCCTTGTGGCCTGGTCATTTAGCCAATTGTGTTCAAAAATCTGTCTTCTTCGAGCTATCCCGTGGGCATCTGGAGGTTCTTGTAACCTGACCATTTAGACCCAATTGCTAAAATTGAGCTTATACAACTTAGGGAACTTAATATGATCATAATTACTTTCTTTCCATCCTTTGCAGCAGAGGAACATACTTTACACCAGGCATGTCAAACTCGTTAACCACCGAGGGCCTGGGGGCGGGGGTGGCTCAGTCGGTAGCGCGTCAGGCTCGTAATCTGTAGTTCCCAGGTTCGAGTCCCAGCTGGGTCAGCGTTGAGATTTATCTCCGCAAAATTCCCCGCCCTGCCCACGGTCAATAGGGGACACCGATGGGCTTGGAAAGGCCGCCGTCCGTCGGATGGGACGTTAAGCCGTGGCCCCGTGTGCGGGAGAGCCATACCCTGTGCACGTTAAAGAACACGCTGGATGGCCTTGACGGGAGGCTACCATCTGTCTCCCAACAGCTGTTCCAGTGGGTCCCCTCCCCCAACCTTCTCTGAGCCTTCGGGGTTCTTGTGGCCTGGCCATTTAGCCCATGGTGTGCAAAAAAGTGCCGCTCAGAGGTAAAAACAAAAACAATACAACAATCCACCGAGGGCCATATTAAGTATTATATATTAAATCGCGGGCCGCAAAACAAAAAAAAACCAAATGGAAATAAAGATGAAGCATAACTTTTATTAAAAACAAATCAATACATACAAAATAATAATACACAGAATATAAACATATTAAAAAATACATATGTATGTAGGAAAGTTTCTTTTTTTCAATTTAACATTATTTAAATAAAATAATATCATCTTTTTTTTTTTGAAGAAACTTGGCAACGTTTTTCGTTAACCAAATCTTCAAAATTTGGTTGAATTTGTTGAGCTGTAGCTATTTTTAAAATTGCTTGCACATGCTTGTCTGTTAATCTTGATCTTTCCGCAGTTTTATTATTTTTTAAAGTGGAAAATAGTTATTCGCACAAAATAGTTGTTCGCAATTCTACGATCGGGCTCCGACATATACATTTATGCGCAATAGTTTCCCTTATATATAAATGGAAATGTTTTCTGAAATACTTTTATTTAATTCATGTACCGTGTACGTACTTATAATTTTAATTAAAGAATCCAGTGTTGTCAAAAGTTAAATAAACCTATTGGTTATCAATCTTGGCGGGCCGCGTGTTTGACATGCCTGCTTTACACCTATTAGGAACCTTATAGGAAGGTATTTAGACCTATAGCTACACCTTTAATGAAGCATAAAAGGTGTAGGTATGCATCTCAGCTGGAATGCCAGTGATGCTCTTTTAGGATTGACTGCATTGATGAAAGATTTTTTTTATTTGTTATATTTGAAACTGGGATTAAATAAATGAATATTATCCGCTGCTATGTTCCCACTAAATAAGAATCATAAACGGAAATGTTACGGACAACTTCAGGATAATTATTTTTAATTTTGTCAAGAAAGGAGATAATACTCTTCTACTGGGTGACCTTTACTGCCAAAATTGGTATTAGCTTTAGGGCAGAAATGATAGATCCGTTTGTCACGGGCAGAGGCAATAGCAGTGGCAAACGTCTCCTACGGGAAAGTAAACATAATAGTTTAAAAATAACAAACTACAAAATTATATTATTTATAAATACACATGGATTTCTTCTGATGGCTTACATAGGTTGGGTTGCTTTACCTTTGAGTGGCACTTTTTTTTGCACACAATGGACTAAATGGCCAGGCCACAAGGACCCGAGGTCTCAGAGAAGGTTGGGGGAGGGGACCCGCTGCACTGCTGTTGGAAGATAGATGGTCGACGCCCGTCAAAGCCATCCAGCGTGTTCTTTAACGTGCACGGGGTATGGCTCTGCCGTTCACGAGGCTACGTCTTAACATTCCATCTGATGGACGGCGGCCTTTCCAAGCCCATCGGTGTCTCTTACTGACCATGGGCAGGGCGGGTAGTTTTGGCAGAGATAAATCTCAACTCTGGCTCAAGCGGGACTCGAACCTGGGAACTTCAGATTACGGGCCTAGTGCGCTACCGACCTAGTGCGCCCGAACATAAAACGAGCTAGTTCTTTTAGGAACACCAGGCCACATAGGGAATCTGAAATTGGATCTCAACTTCAACTTTCAACTTTATTTTACAAATAAATATACATTTCTTTTGCTATAAACAACCCACAGGCAAAGCTTTTCCGGGTTGTTATATTTCATATTACATTGTATAAAGATAACATACAATACACAGAAATTTAAACATATGAACATGTATAAATACATACTTTAAAATTTCAAACTATCCAATGTTCAAATATTTAATAATGCAAATGAAAAATTTTCCTCAGCTTCAGAAGGTAAACAACAAGATTTACTTAAGTACATTATACATAAATTCAATATCAGCAAACCCCATAAGAAAAACTTTTAACTTTTTTTTAAACAAATATTTCCAGAGAAATTTATTAATTCATAAGGTAAGCTATTGAACATTTTGGGAGCTAAATACATTGAATGCTTATGTACAATCTCTTTTTTTAACCAATGGAACAATATATTGTTTCCCCTCAGTACGCAAATGATGTTCAAATATTTTTTCTTGAAGATAATTGCTATTTTTATATACATATATCATTAGCTTATATACATAAAGATGTCTTAAAGGCATAATATCCACATGTACATAACTACAATGTACACTAGAAGACCTATTAATATTATTTGTTAGTTTTTTATTATTATTCTGTTTTGAATTATAATTATTGGTTTGAGAATTGTTTTATAAGTTCCCCCATAGAGCAATAGCCCATAATAAAATACAGACTGAATCCAGGAATTATATATATTTAACATCATTTCTGCATCTACCAATTTATTTAAGTAATAAATTTGTATAACATTGATCAGTTTTATTTTAATTTTATCCACGTACGGTTTCCAATTTAATTTTTGATCGATTTTTATACCTAAGTAATCAGTCTCATCAACAATTTCGATAGGATTACAATTACAAGCCAAATTTTGATTGCAGGCTCTATTATGAATTCTAATATCCAGATCTTCAGTAATTCTGCTCTTCAAACTAAAATACATTCATTTTGTTTTATTTAAATTCAAAGTTAATTTATTAGTACTAAACCAAGTACCAATAATTTTCAATTCACTGTTGATTAATATTTTTAATTCTGTTTCATTTTTAGCTCGAAAGGTGATGGCAGTATCATCAGCAAAACTTGTAATTCTCGCTGTTATGTTCATCTGACAAAAATCATTGATGTATATTAAAAATAAAATCGGCCGCAGTACAGAACCCTCTGGCACGCCATAGTTTACCTTTAACTCTGAACTAATAATGTCATTTATTTTAACAACTTGTATCATATTCTTCAGATAACTTTTAAACCATGATAGTACAATTCCCCTAATTCCAGCATGTTCCATTTTATTCAATAGTATGTTGTGGGAGATGGTGTCAAATGCTTTTTGTATGTCCAAAAATATAGATATAGTTTGATAATTATTTTCTAAGGAGTCACATATGAATTTAGTAAAATCAATTGTGGCATCCTCCGTACTTTTATCCTCTCTGAAGCCAAATTGTCTATTTGAAAAAAAATTATTTTTCAATAAAAACAGTTAATTCTTTTTTTAACTAGCTTTTCGAAAATATTCCTAAAAATTGAAATGATAGATATTGGCCTATAATTTGATAACATAATTGTTTTCCCATTTTTATAAACAGGAACCACGACTGCCTTCTTTAATTCATCTGGGAAGACCCCATTTTGAACTGACATATTAAAAATATATGAAAGAGGTTTAGTAACATACTTTACAAATTGTTTTAATATGATGGCAGTAAACCCATCTAAACCTGGACTTTTATTGTCATGCAATTCTAGAATAATATTTTCAATTTCAATTTCCCTAAATGGTTGCAGAAACATAGAACTGTTTGTTCTAGTACTATGCTCAAATGAATTAGCAGCAGTTTCATGTGTTTGGCATTTAATTATATTTTCTGCAACTCCAGTATAATAAAGATTAAATTCATTTGCTAATTTTAATGAATCGCTATCGTTTGTTTCCTTATCAATATTAAGCAATTGCGGTTATCAATCCTTTGATAACCGCAATTGCTTAATATTGATAAGCCATTGCTAATGATTTTCCTTATCGCAATTGCTTATGATTTATGTACTTAAGCGCAATTGCTAATGATTTTCCTTATCAATATTAAGCAACAGATGTTTTCTTTTTTTGATCAGTTAGTTCATTTATAAATTTCCATTGCTTTTTACTATTACCATTGCATTTTTGAAATTGTGTTCTGTAGTATTATTTCTTGTATTTTTTTATTTTGGTATTAAGCTGATTTCTTACATTTTTATAATTCGTTTCATATACATTATTATGCGGATATCTTTTAAATTTCTTATAGATCTGACTATTACCTTGTCAAAAGAGTTTTGCAAAAGGTCTTTTTAAGAAAGGGTGACTTCGGGAAGGTATGTTGTGTTCATATATCATGTAACTACCAGAACGTAAGTCTATAAATATAGTACAGTCGCTCAAAAAAGTATCCGAACACTAAGGTTGATTACAAGATTAAGAAAAATATCTGGCAACGATTTTTTTCGAAAATAGTGATCTGCCAACCTTCGTGTCACGTGACACGAAGGTTGCCAGATCACTAATTTCGAAAAAAATCGTTGCCAGATATTTTTTTCTGAATTCTATAATCAACCATAGTGTTCGGATACTTTTTTGAGCGACTGTAGGTGGTCATATTATTTTGATACTAGATCGTGTGGGCTCACTCACGGAAATATTGAGCGTGTGCAGTTACCGTTCACAGCAAACTGGAGCGTGTGCAGTTACTGCACACGCTACAGTGTGTGCAGTTACTGCACACGTTTGCTGTGAACGGTAACTGGAGCGTGTACAGTTGCTGTACACGCTCCAGATATTTTTCCTGACTTCTGTAATCACGTGACACGAAGGTTGCCAGATCACTAATTTCTAAAAAAATCGTTGCCAAATATTTTTTCTGAATTTTGTAATCAACCGTAGTGTTCGGATACGTTTTTTTGAGCGACTGTAGGTGGTCATATTATTTTGATACTAGATCGTGTGGGCTCACTCACAGAAATATTGAGCGTGTGCAGTTACCGTTGCTCTACACGCTCCAGGTATTTTTCCTGAATTCTCTAATCACGTGACACGAAGGTTGCCAGATCACTAATTTCTAAAAAAATCGTTGCCAGATATTTTTCCTGAATTCTTTAATCAACCTTAGTGTTCGGATACTTTTTTGAGCGCCTGTATTATCCTGTATTTTCTTTTATCTATTTTTTTTATTCTATATAATGGCAGTTAAGCTGAAAAATGAACCTGATTACAATCGTGACTTTCAGACAACAGACAGTTTGAAAGAATGGGTTGTCGAATGTAGTGACTATTTTAAGGAAAAATTTTATGCAATTCGCATAAATTTAAGATGACTGAAGGAAAACGGGATTCACTTATGATACATATTGACGATACATTGTATAAACTTGACATAATTATTATAACTGAGAATAACATTAGCGTCCATGAAAACGATTTATACACAATTAATGGCTTCAGCAATTTAAATTAAAATATTTTTGATCAAACAGGCGGATCAAACAGGCAGTGTAATAATATATTATCGAAATAATTAAGTTGTACAGTCGCTCAAAAAAGTATCCGAACACTATGGTTGATTACAGAATTCAGAAAAAATATCTGGCAACGATTTTTTTTTTAGAAATTAGTGATCTGGCAATCTTCGTGTCACGAGACACCGAGATTGCCAGATCACTAATTTCTAAAAAAATCGTTGCCAGATATTCTGTAATCAACCATAGTGTTCGGATACTTTTTTGAGCGACTGTACATTGATCAACGAATCTATTGCCCCAGCCGAAACTTTACAAATCTCTATAAAGAAATTGAATGTTAAACTTCATATTATTGTAATATAAAGATCCCCTAGCTCTGATTTTAAAATTTTCCTTCAAAATTTAAAAATTTGGTTTAAAGAAAATCAGATTTTGAAAGATGTGCATTTAATTGGGGATTTTGATATTGATGCTAAAGATCCGCATAAATCTTGGGTAGAGGAGTATAGAAATATTGTAACAGATTTTGGCTATGATTAAATGAACGATTATACAAGAGTAAAAATCGGAAACGATCAGTTGACCCGCAACATGTATCGATCATGTAGTTGTAAAAAATAATTTACTTTTATTCGCAGAATTATGTAGGCAGAAAATAGCAGATCATTATTTCATAATGACAATGTATGGTTCTAATGATTCACATTCTAATGAATCAACCACTATTGAGCTGTGCAGCAAAATACGTGAACCTGCTTACGCCTATGATGAGAAAACCATTGGGAAGAGATTACATACAAATCCTCATGCAGCCATGGGCTACGGAGGTACAACCAGACTGTGCAATTTTCCTCTCCAGTCCTGTTTGACATTGTCTGCCCATCTCATCCTAGGTCTCCCCCTCTTTCTGATACCCTTAGGTACACTGTTCATAATACTCTTTGCCAATCTATAATTATCCATACGGGCAACATGGCCAAACCAACACTATCTCTCTATGCACAATATGCTGTTCAAAGGAGGTTGATGCCTCCTTCTTCTAACCTTATCATTACTTACAGTCTCTCAAAAAAGTATCCGAACACTATGGTTGATTACAGAATTCAGAAAAAATATCTGGCAACGATTTTGTGTCATGACACGAAGGTTGCCAGATCTCTAATTTCTAAAAAAATCATTGCCAGATATTTTGTGGCAACGATTTTGTGTCATGACACGAAGGTTGCCAGATCTCTAATTTCTAAAAAAATCGTTGCCAGATATTTTGTGGCAACGATTTTGTGTCATGACACGAAGGTTGCCAGATCTCTAATTTCTAAAAAAAATCATTGCCAGATATTTTGTGGCAACGATTTTGTGTCATGACACGAAGGTTGCCAGATCTCTAATTTCTAAAAAAATCGTTGCCAGATATTTTTTCTGAATTCTGTAATCAACCATAGTGTTCGGATACTTTTTTTTGAGCGAATGTACAAAGTCAAACCACCTAATGCCCAAGATACTGCATAAGCATCTATAATCAAAGGCATCAAGTTTCTTGTTATCCTGCTTACAAAGGGTCCATGTTTCGTTACCATAACTAACCTTAGGAAGAACCATACTATTATTATACAGCCTAATTTTAGTATTTAGGTGTATACGACTATGGGAAAAGATTACTGGATATAAATTAGGATGATTTATCAAAATCAACAAATAATCCTGAAATCTTATACAAGAAAATTTATGACACGATCCATAATATTTATAATGAAGCGAAATATACGTGTACAGAAAAGATAAAAAGAAAATAAGACCAGGCAAAATGTGGATCAATATTTCAATCAAAAATGAAATGACTCTTAGGGATAAATTGTGGAAACTATACATTAGTAACAAAGATAATAAGGATTACAAAGATAACTGACTACACGTCAGCTAGAAACAAGATCAATAATCTGATTAGGAATGCAAAAAGAGAATATTATTTTCTGCTTTTTGAAAATGCTGCTGGTAATACTAAAAAACATGGAATTACATTAATGAAATTACTGGCGTAAGCGTCAAAAGAAATACCTATGATGTAATCTTACAGAGTATGTAAAAAGAGTATGTTAAAGTACAGAGTATGTTAAAAGATTTGACAATCAGTCAAATCGTAGAGAATTTTAGTAACTATTTCATTACATCTGTGTCATCTAAAGAAAAAAAATCCTATTCAATGTGACTTTTCAGATATGATTACAACATCCAGTACACAGAACTTGATGAATTTTTCAAAATATAGACCAAATTGAGTTGGGTTGTTTTACCTCTGAGCGGCACTTTTTTTGCACACCGTGGGTTAAATGGCCAGGTCACATGGACCGCGAAGGCTCAGAGAAGGTTGGGGACCCACTGGAACAGCTGTTGGAAGACACATGGTAGCCTCCAGTCAAGGCCATCCAGCGTGTTCTTTAACGTGCACAGGGTATGGCTCTCCCGGACACGGGGCCACGGCTTAACGTCCCATCCGACGGACGGCGGCCTTTCCAAGCCCATTGGTGTCCCCTACTGACCGTGGGCAGGGCGGGGAATTTTTGCGGAGATAAATCTCAACATTCACCCAGCTGGGACTCGAACCTGGGAACTACAGATTACGAGCCTGGCGCGCTACCGACTGAACCACCCCCGCCCCAGACAAAATTCGTGTAATCAAAATAATCAAAGAAATGAGCCCTCAGAAATCACCTGGTATTGACGATATACATATAAAACATATAAAAATCTGTAACGAAAAAATTTCAAATATTATTGCTAAACTAATAAACCTAATATTTGATCAAGCTTATATCTCAACCACGCTTAAAACTTCTATAATAAAATCAATTTATAAATCTAAAAAAATGCGATATTAAAAATTACTGGCCTATTTCTATATTACCAACAAATGAGAAAATTATGAAGGGATACGTAGCTGATAAAATCTACAGTTATCTTTACAAATTTAATCTATTACTCTCAGCTCAGTACTATTTCCAAAAAAATAAGAGCATCAGCTTACTTTTAGAAAATTTTGCTGATATTCTCAATGGCAATTTAAATACAGGTAAACTCATATGCTGTATCTTTTTAGATTTATGTGAAGCCTTCGATACCTTGGATTCTGATATTTTGCTCAGGAAGTTGGAAAGAATTGGCATTGGAGGTAAACTTCTCAGGTGGTTCAAAGCTTATTTAAATCGATATATTACCACTGAAATAAAAGACTACAAAAGTCCTGCTCGGTCATCACAGTACTAATTGTGAAATTAGTGATCTTACAATTAGTCTTATCAATTAATCACAATTATTAATTGTGAAATTAGTGATTTACAATTAGTCTTATCAATTAATCACAATTATTAATTGCGAAATTAGTGATCTTACAATTAGTCTTATCAATTAATCACAATTATTAATTGCGAAATTAGTGATCTTACAATTAGTCTTATCAATTAATCACAATTATTAATTGTGAAATTAGTGATCTTACAATTAGTCTTATCAATTAATCACAATTATTAATTGTGAAATTAGTGATCTTACAATTAGTCTTATCAATTAATCACAATTATTAATTGTGAAATTAGTGATCTTACAATTAGTCTTATCAATTAATCACAATTATTAATTGTGAAATTAGTGATCTTACAATTAGTCTTATCAATTAATCACAATTATTAATTGCGAAATTAGTGATCTTACAATTAGTCTTATCAATTAATCACAATTATTAATTGTGAAATTAGAGATCTTACAAATTAGTGATCTTAATAATTGTGAAATTAGTGATCCGGCAACCTTCGTGTCACGTGACACGAAGGTTGCCAGATCACTAATTACTAAAAGAATCGTTGCCAGATATTTTTTCTGAATTCAGTAATCAACCATAGCGTTCGGATCCTTTTTTGAGCGACTTAAAAAATAAACAAAGTTACGTTATTTTTTTGGATCTCTCAATTTTTTTTTTTTTGCAATAAATGTAAAATATACAGAGTAGATGGTTTGCAATTTCGTCGGCAGTGATGAATTAATCTTCAGTGCAGAAAATTTTCTTCCGTGGATGTTTAATAATTAATATTGAGGAGTTGCATTTGATTAACGATGCAAGGCTTTCCTCACGCGTCGCTCACTTTAATCTGAAATGAGATGATTAATCTTCATTAACGTCTTCGTCTTTCTTTCATCACCTTTCATTAGCGCATCACACTTCATCCGCTACAACCTCTGACAATCCCTGAAGATGCGAGCATTCATGAAAAGAAAATCATTTCATGATCCCATACTATTCGATTTTTATTATCCCAGTACTAAACGATTTTCAATATCACCAAATTATTCGATTTTCTAGCGAAATGAATGAGGCAGGGGTTAGCTCAGTCGGTAGCGCGCCAGGCTCGTAATCTGTAGTTCCCAGGTTCGAGTCCCAGCTGGGTCAGCGTTGAGATTTATCTCCGCAAAATTCCCCGCCCTGCCCACGGTCAGTAGGGGACACCGATGGGCTTGGAAAGGCCGCCGTCCGTCGGATGGGACGTTAAGCCGTGGCCCCGTGTGTGGGAGTGCCATACCCTGTGCATGTTAAAGAACACTCTGGATGGCCTTGATGAGAGGCTACCATCTGTCTCCCAACAGCTGTTCCAGTGGGTCCCCTCTCCCAACCTTCTCTGAGCCTTCGGGGTCCTTGTGGCCTGGCCATTTAGCCCATGGGGTGCAAAAAAGTGCCACTTAGTGATAAAACAACCTAACTAATGTAACCTGGAAGTAAAGGCTCAAAATTAAAACTATAAATAACTTTTACTTTTATTTTTTCACTTTTCCCGAAATAAATAAAAAAACTGGAATGCTTCAAATGTATGCGAAACATCGTTTTGATTAAAAAACGAAAACCTGGGTCTGTTGGCTATTGCGCAAGTCATACTTCTGTCTCAGTTTTATTTTAATAACGACCCCTACAGTGTTCTTACGCAATTAAAAACAGTATGCAAATCGCAACGATCCAAAGCGATATGGTTCATTATTCCAACGAACAATGCTCATTCCAAAGATTTATAAACACATAAAAGCACTCATCAAGACAAGACAAAAAAAGAACAACGTCAAATAATAGTGTTCTATGGTTAAGCCTGTAAAACCAATTACACCAGCCACACGTATCACTGAGACAGGCACTTTAGTGCCATGGGTCACTCACATAACAGCTTAAATTTCTCCAATTTTCGCAAGCAGAGCAATTATCGGTAATATAAGAAGACAAGCCATCGTACAGTAAGATTATTAACATTGGCGAGCATGTCACTAAGAGGACTTTAATGGCTAACTGGTTCTGCTGGCGCTGAAGCTTTTAATAGAATTGGCTCCGTGTTCCTTACTCCCAATCTAACGGTGGCATAGTTGCATTAGCCAGACTGGCGTGGTCGACTTAAACGATGCTGTCGGCAACTTATTTGTTTCGCAAGCGAAAGTGTTCCATTTATCAAAATTTTGTTTCTCTTAAGGAGGGTGAAATGATCGCCATTTTCTCCTTGAGTCTGCTTCTTCTGTCTCTTCTGAAAGTCTCACCATTCACCCGGATGACAAGAGACGGGGAGAGGACGCTTGTCGACCTAACGCATCGCCATTATCTGTGATCATAATCTTCAAAGCGGGTTTTTCTTAACTTCTTTATTGAAGTAGAGGATCTCTTGCTCGAAGCTCAGCGAGTTGTTCTGAATTCAATTGCGAAAGTATTTCTTTTTAAATCCTGAAACAAATTGGAGACACCTGATAGAAGTCACAAAGGGAATAGTAACTGTTGCAGAGACTGTTGGTCAAGTTCAGTTTGCATGCGAAGTGGTAAGAGAGAGTTATGTACTCTGAAATTGGTCGTGTTTGGCAGTCGCTTTGTCAAAGATTACTGTTTTCAGAGTACTAGAAAGAATATCACGGCCAGTGTAATACGTCATAGAGGAATACATCAGCAAATGTACCATGTCATAAAGGAATATCAGGACAACTATCCCATGTCAGAAAGGAATATCATGGAAACTGTGCCATGTCAGAAAGGAATATCAGGACAACTATCCCATATCAGAAAGGAATATCATGGAAACTGTGCCATGTCAGAAAGGAATATCAGGACAAAATGCACCATGTCAGAAAGGAATATCAGGACAAAATGCACCATGTCAGAAAGGAATATCAGGACCAATTGAACCAGTCAGAAAGGAATATCAGGACAATTGAACCAGTCAGAAAGGAATATCAGGACAATTGAACCAGTCAGAAAGGAATATCAGGACAACTGTACTATGTCAGAAAGGTACATTATGACAACTATACTATGTCAGAAAGGTACATCATGACAACTGTACTATGTCAGAAAGGTACATCATGACAACTGTACTATGTCAGAAAGGTACATCATGACAACAGTGCCATGTCAGAAAGGAATATCAGGACAAAATGCACCATCTCAGAAAGGAATATCAGGACAAAATGCACCATCTCAGAAAGGAATATCAGGACAAAATGCACCATGTCAGAAAGGAATATCAGGACAAAATGCACCATGTCAGAAAGGAATATCAGGACAATTGAACCAGTCAGAAAGGAATATTAGGACAAAATGCACCATGTCAGAAAGGAATATCAGGACAATTGAACCAGTCAGAAAGGAATATCAGGACAATTGAACCAGTCAGAAAGGAATATCAGGACAACTTTACCATGTGAGAGAGAAATATCGGGACAACTTTACCATGTGAGAGAGAAATATCGGGACAACTGTACTATGTCAGAAAGGTACATCATGACAACTGTACTATGTCAGAAAGGTACATCATGACAACTGTATTATGTCAGAAAGGTACAACATGACAACTGTACTATGTCAGAAAGGTACATCATGACAACTGTACTATGTCAGAAAGGTACATCATGACAACTGTACTATGTCAGAAAGGTACATCATGACAACTGTACTATGTCAGAAAGGTACATCATGACAACTGTACTATGTCAGAAAGGTACATCATGACAACTGTACTGTCAGAAAGGTACATCATGACAACTGTACTATGCCAGAAAGGTACATCATGACAACTGTACTATCTCAGAAAGGTACATCATGACAACTGTATTATGTCAGAAAGGTACATCATGACAACTGTACTATGTCAGAAAGGTACATCATGACAACTGTACTATGTCAGAAAGGTACATCATGACAACTGTACTATGTCAGAAAGGTACATCATGACAACTGTACTATGTCAGAAAGGTACATCATGACAACTGTACTGTCAGAAAGGTACATCATGACAACTGTACTATGTCAGAAAGGTACATCATGACAACTGTACTATCTCAGAAAGGTACATCATGACAACTGTACTATGTCAGAAAGGTACATCATGACAACTGTATTATGTCAGAAAGGTACATCATGACAACTGTACTATGTCAGAAAGGTACATCATGACAACTGTACTATGTCAGAAAGGTACATCATGACAACTGTACTATGTCAGAAAGGTACATTATGACAACTGTATTATGTCAGAAAGGTACATCATGACAACTGTACTATGTCAGAAAGGTACATCATGACAACTGTACTATGTCAGAAAGGTACATCATGACAACTGTACTATGTCAGAAAGGTACATCATGACAACTGTACTATGTCAGAAAGGTACATCATGACAACTGTACTGTCAGAAAGGTACATCATGACAACTGTACTATGCCAGAAAGGTACATCATGACAACTGTACTATCTCAGAAAGGTACATCATGACAACTGTATTATGTCAGAAAGGTACATCATGACAACTGTACTATGTCAGAAAGGTACATCATGACAACTGTACTATGTCAGAAAGGTACATCATGACAACTGTACTATGTCAGAAAGGTACATCATGACAACTGTACTATGTCAGAAAGGTACATCATGACAACTGTATTATGTCAGAAAGGTACATCATGACAACTGTACTATGTCAGAAAGGTACATCATGACAACTGTACTATGTCAGAAAGGTACATCATGACAACTGTACTATGTCAGAAAGGTACATCATGACAACTGTACTATGTCAGAAAGGTACATCATGACAACTGTACTATGTCAGAAAGGTACATCATGACAACTGTACTATGTCAGAAAGGTACATCATGACAACTGTACTATGTCAGAAAGGTACATCATGACAACTGTACTATGTCAGAAAGGTACATCATGACAACTGTACCATGCCAAAAAAGAATATCAGGACAAATGCACCACGTCAGTATGAAATATCCCAACCACTCTCTCATGTCAGAAGCGAAAATCAGAACCACTGTAGCATGCCAGAAATAAACATTACAACCACTGTAGCATGTATGAAAGGAATATCACAGCCACTGTAACCTTTCAGAAAGGAATATCTCAGCCAATGTGACACTTCAAAAAGAAATGCCAGATCAACTGTAACATATCAGAAAGGAATACTACGCAACTGTATCATGTCAGAGAGGACTATCTATCACAGGCGTCGGCAACCTTTGACCCGCGGGTCACCTAGTGACCCATTTAATAATTTCAAGTGACTCACTTGAGTTCCGCAAATAAAGTATAATATATAAAAATAAATTATACTTTACTTGCAGAATCTCAAGTGGGTCACTTGAAATTATTAAATGGG
The DNA here is from genome assembly GCA_038380435.1 of Ryuthela nishihirai. Classification (NCBI taxonomy): domain Eukaryota; kingdom Metazoa; phylum Arthropoda; class Arachnida; order Araneae; family Heptathelidae; genus Ryuthela; species Ryuthela nishihirai. The sequence goes on along the minus strand of JAWZYU010000375.1, from coordinate 12,399 downwards.
TCACTTGGTGACCCGTGGGTCATAGGTTGCCGACGCCTGATTCTATCACATATTTGATAGGCAGTTGTCATATCAGAAAGGATATGAAAACCACTATATCATGACAGAAACAAATATCACAAACACTGTAGCATTTCAGAAAGGAATATCTCAGCCACTGTGTCACATCGAAATAGAATATTAGAGCCATTGTAACTGGTCAAAAAGGAATATGAAAGGAACTGTAAACGTGTCAGAAAGGAATATCATAGCAACTGTACTATGTCATCAAGAAATATTACAGCAAATCTATTGTATCAAAAAAAAGAAATATCACAGCAAACTGTAAGAGAAGGATATCGTAGCAGCTATACCAGGTCAGAAAAGAAATCAGGAATCATAGACACATTTCTAGAATGTCTTACTCCTATCTGAATCGTGATTGTAAGGGAGAAGCGGGGCGGGGTGGCTCAGTCGGTAGCGCGTCAGGCTCGTAATCTATAGTTCACAGGTTCACAGGTTCGAGTCCCAGCTGGGTCAGCGTTGAGATTTATCTCCGCAAAATTCCCCGCCCTGCCCACAGTCAGTAGGGGACACCGATGGGCTTGAAAAGGCCGCCGTCCGTCGGATGGGACGTTAAGCCGTGGCCCGTGTGCGGGAGAGCCATATCCTGTGCACGTTAAAGAACACGCTGGATGGCCTTGACGGGAGGCTACCATCTGTCTCCAGTGGGTCCCCTCCCCCAACCTTCTCTGAGCCTTCGGGGTCCATGTGACCTGGCCATTTAGCCCAAGGTGTGCAAAAAAGTGCCGCTCAGAGGTAAAACAATCCAACCCAACCCGTAAGGGAGAAGCAACATTTCGGAATTCAAATCCCACGTGATGCTCAAAATGTTTCCTCAGGCTGATCTGCAAGCTCTAAATTGGCTTCCTCCTCGAAATGAAATCTTGGGCCTTGCAAAACATGAATAACCTTCAACAGAAGAATTATAGATCATAAAGTATGGAGAACACAGAGAAAGCTGTTTGAACAGTTTGGCTTTATTAAAGTTTCGAAAACGATTTAGTCTTTTAAAAGTAAACTGTTATCACAAAAGAAGGTGGCCTCACAGCAGACTGGAGCTCGTGCGATAGCCGAATGATCTTGCAGCGAGAGTTCGCCTGGCTTCTCTTTCTGTTTTCAACTTAATAATGACGATACCGAATATGATTCAAAAGCATTCCGGATATCCTCACGTGATCGACTGTTACCAAGCAGCGGATAATAGAACCGCAGAGAAACTAATATGGCCTCTTCATTGCTTTAGAACAGGTACGTCTAGAAAAAACAATTTTGCTCAGGACCCGCAAGAAAAATTCTTGTCTTGAAAACGAAAGAGTGATTTATTTTAGAAATTAGTGATCTGGCAACCTTCGTGTTAAGTTTGCCAGATCACTAATTTCTAAAAAAAATCGTTGCCAGATAATTTTTCTGAATTCTGTAATCAACCATAGTGTTCGGATACTTTTTTGAGCGACTGTGCCTATTGACCTAAAATGGGGCTGTAACTGAGCTTTTACGCATCACTGTATAACGCTCTTTAAAGTTGGGCATTCATATTAATGAAAAATTCGGAAGACTAGAATAGTAGTAATTTATTAGCAAAAGAGAACATTTAATTTATATCTTAAAATAAGAAATAGAATATCTAGAGTAACAACCGATAAAGTGAAACCTACCCCTCATGCCTTTTCTGAAAACTATCTAAAATCACGAGTTTAATTAAGTAAGTGTCCACCAGTTTTCTGTGGCTCACTACGATTCCTTTCTTTGGTTTTCGATGAGCATAGCATGGAGCTATCCTTAGCCAGGTATAATCGTACACGAACATCCCCACTAAGCTAACAATCAGTGGACATGTGTTCCTATGAGATTGCTGCAGCTGTTATACATAAGTAACTCTCAAAGTCATGTCCTCTGGAAGCATCATTTGCAATCACTACAACAGTTAGGGCTTAGGTTAAGAAACTGAGCTCCAGATGAAAGCTTTACTTATTCTCTTCTCCTCCTCATCCACTTCTCTCTCTCTCATGTCCTTCACTTCTTGACCATTGCAGAGCAGTGCCAATTGTGCTATGGTTACATCAATCGACGGAACGATGTCATTCATCATCGTTGACAGCCGGAGCTTTTATCTAAGATGAATGAAGCTTTATTCACTCGTCCGAAGATTTCGCCTCACTTATAGAGTATGAAAACAGACATTCATCAGCGAGAGAAATTTCTCTACGAATGGCTAAGACAAAAGACATGCCAAAGATATAAAAACAGTTAGTTTCTTGTTTCAGATGGGTTTATTTTGGTGCAAAATGGAATGGGTCATCATGTCACAAGGACATCTACTGTCGCTCAAAAGAGTATCCGAACACTATGGTTGATTACAGAATTCAGAAAAAATATCTGGTAACGATTTTTTTTAGAAATTAGTGATCTGGCAGCCTTCGTGTCACGTGATTACAGAATTCAGGAAAAATATCTGTAGCGTGTACAGCAACTGTACACGCTTCAGTTACCGTTCACAGCAAACTGGAGCGTGTGCAGTTACTGCACACGCTCCAGTTTTCTGTGAACAGTAACTGCACACGCTCAATATTTCCGTGAGTGAGCCCACACGATCTAGTATCAAAATAATATGACCACCTACAGTCAGAGTCATCTAGACTGTGTTCAAAAAATTAGAAACTTTACTTCAATATAGTTTACATCCCCATGTACCTTCAAAACGGCTTGAATTAGATATGGCATAGATTTGATGATTAGTTGGGCGGGAATGCAGCAAACAGTTACTTCAAAATCGAGAGCTGCGGAGTGCATACTTTTATCTCACATTCCATTCACAAATATTCAATGGGGTTCAGATCAAGTGACCAGGGAAGATATTGAATTCGAAATCATGTTTCTCAAACCATTCGCAAACAGATTTTTGCACGATGGACTCATTCATTATCATCCTGAAATTGTCTCCATCAGGAAATAAGTGAAAGATAGGAGCTTGCATGTGATTTGATATGCTAATTAATAATGCTGCACCATTTTTCGACGCTTCGGACATAGTGGGTTGTTTTACCTCTGAGCGGCACTTTTTTGCACACCATGGGATAAATGGCCAGGTCACAAGGACCCCAAAAGGCTCAGAGAAGGTTGGGGGAGGAGACCCACTGAAACAGCTGTTGGGAGACAGATGGTAGCCTCCCGTCAAGGCCATCCAGTGTGTTCTTTAACGTGCACATGGTATGGCTCTCCCGCAACGCGGGGCCACGGCTTAACGTCCCATCCGACGGACGGCGGCATTTCCAATCCATTGGTGTCCCCTACTGACCGTGGGTAGGGCGGGGAATTTTGCGGAGATAAATCTCAACGCTGACCCAGCTGGGACTCGAACCTGGGAACTGCAGATTACGAGCCTGGCGCGCTACCGACTGAGCCACCCCCGCCCCTCGGACATAGTGAACCCAACCAGTAGTATATGAACTTTTACAACAACATGACTTCCCCTCCGGAAACTTGTACAGTAAATGCGACACATGAGGGGTCAGTCCCCTCGTGCGATTGATGTCTTACTCTATCCTCTATCATATTTTGCAAAAGAGGTTATATTGTCATTATCTGACGACCTAACACTCACACCTCTTCTGACACCACTGGAGACTGTCCTTTTGATTTTTGACCAATATTAAATGTTTCCGAATTGGGTAGTGACTACCGAAATGAAAGTATTTGAGCTCCTTGTGTACATTGGTGGCAGGGGTTAACTCAGATGGTAGGCCTTCGGGGTCCATGTGACCTGGCCATTTAGCCCATGATGTGGGCTAAAAAAAGTGCCGCTCAGAGGTAAAACAACCCAACAGCTCAGATGGTTGTGTTCCAGGCACATAATCTGCAGTTCCGAGATTCGTGTTCCAAATGCGCCAGCATTGAGATTTATCTCCCCAAATCCCTACCCTATCCTCGGTAAGAAAGAGGACACCGATGGGTTTCGAAAGACCGTCGTCCGTCGGATGGGATGTTAAGTCGTGGTTCCATGTGCACAAGAACCCATATTCTTTTATATAATTTCCACCAGAAACAGTTGGGAAACCGCTGGATGGTCGTGATGGGAGACTTATACCTGTCTCCTGTCCATTGAATATCCTGGGGTAGTAGTATCAGTCGGTAGCGCGCCAGGCTCGTAATCTGTAGTTCCCAGGTTCGAGTCCCAGCTGGATCAGCGTTGAGATTTATCTCCGCAAAATTCCCCGCCCTGCCCACGGTCAGTAGGGGACACCGATGGGCTTGGAAAGGCCGCCGTCCGTCGGATGGGACGTTAAGCCGTGGCCCCGTGTGCGGGAGAGCCATACCCTGTGCACGTTAAAGAACACAGTGGATGGCCTTGACGGGAGGCTACCATCTGTCTCCCAACAGCTGTTCCAGTGGGTCCCCTCCCCCAACTTTCTATGAGCCTTCGGGGTCCATGTGACCTGGCCATTTAGCCCATGGTGTGCAAAAAAGTGCCGCTCAGAGGTAAAACAACACAACAAAACAACCCAACCCATTGAATATCTTTCCCATCCTTCTCTGAACCCTTGGGAGTTTTTGAGACCTGCCCATTTATCCCAATGTGGGGGAAAAAAGTACTGTTCAGAAGGTAAAATAGCCCAACCCGACTCAAAAGAGCTAGCAACTAAAATCCAAGTTTATAACAATTGAACTCCAAGCTCATATATAGTTTTAGCTTCACTATATTTGATTTTAATTCATGAAACAATTTTCTTATTCAGATTTCTTTTCATTAAAGTATAATTTTTACGTGGCAACAGAAGAGTTTTAACTGCAGAAAGCTATTTTTTCAGACGAGCGAATGTTAAATGTAAAATATTGCCTGTAGTACAGTCGCTCAAAAAAGTATCCGAACACTATGGTTGATTACAGAATTCAGAAAAAAATATCTGGCAACGATTTTTTTTAGAAATTGGTGATCTGGCAACCTTCGTGTCACGTCATTACAGAATTCAGGAAAAATATCTGGAGCGTGTACAGTAACTGTACTCGCTCCAGTTACCGTTCACAGCAAACTGGAGCGTGTGCAGTTACTGCACACGCTCCAGTTTGCTGTGAACGGTAACTGCACACGCTCAATATTTCCGTGAATGAGCCCACACGATCTAGTATCAAAATCATATGACCACCTACAATCGCTCATCCGAACACTATGGTTGATTACAAGATTAAGAAAAAATATCTGGCAACGATTTTTTTTAGAAATTAGCGATCTGGCAACCTTCGTGTCACGTGATTACAGAATTCAGGAAAAATATCTGGAGCGTGTACAGCAACTGTACACGCTCCAGTTACCGTTCACAGCAAACTGGAGCGTGTACAGTTACTGCACACGCTCCAGTTTGCTGTGAACAGTAACTGCACACGCTCAATATTTCCGTGAATGAGCCCACACGATCTAGTATCAAAATCATATGACCACCTACAATCGCTCAAAAAAGTATCCGAACACTATGGTTGATTACAGAATTCAGAAAAAATATCTGGCAACGACTTTTTTTAGAAATTAGCGATCTGGCAACCTTCGTGTCACGTGATTACAGAATTCAGGAAAAATATCTGGAGCGTGTACAGCAACTGTACACGCTCCAGTTACTGTTCACAGCAAACTGGAGCGTGTGCAGTTAGTGCACACGCTCCAGTTTGCTGTGAATGGTAACTGCACACGCTCAATATTTCCGTGAGTGAGCCCACACGATCTAGTATCAAAATGATATGACCACCTACAGTCGCTCAAAAAAGTATCCGAACACTACGGCTGATTACAGAATTCAGAAAAAATATCTGGCAACGATTTTTTTTATTAGTGATCTGGCAACCTTTGTATCACGTGACACGAAGGTTGTTTTGTCTTCGTCTCTCTCTATTGTTTTACAACCTCCATTATTTCAAAGTAAGTCTCAATCTCTCTATGGCTCCAAAACTTCTATTTTCCCACAATAAGTCTCTATCTTTCGATTGTTCCAAAAACAATGCCTCGATCTCTGTTTTTTGCAATAAATCTCGATCTCTTAATTATTCCACAAACTCTGTTGTTCAAGAATTAGTCTTGATCTCTCGATTGTTTCACAATCTCTATTATTCCACAATAATTCTTGAAATCTCGGTTCTTACGCAATAAGTCTGGAGCTCTGGATTGCTTTGAAATTTCTATTGTGCCACAATAAGTCTCGATCATTCGACTGCTCCAAGAAAAAAACCCATAATTTTTTGTGTTTTCGTAATAAATCTCGATATTTCAATTATTCCACAATTTCTATTGTCCCACAATACACCTTGTTCTCTCTATTGTTCCACAATCTCTATTATCGCACAATAAGTTTTGACCCCTCGATATTTGCACAAGTTCTATTATTTCACAATAAATTTCCATCTTTAGATTGTTCCCTAACATTCCCCGCCCTGCCCAGGGTCAGTAGGGGACACCGATGGGCTTGGAAAGGCCGCCGTCCGTCGGATGGGACGTTAAGCCGTGGCCCCGTGTGCGGGAGAGCCATACCCTGTGCTCGTTAAAGAACACGCTGGATGGCCTTGACGGGAGGCTACCATCTGTCTCCCAACAACTGTTCCAGTGGGTCCCCTCCCCCAACCTTCTCTGAGCCTTCGGGGTCCTTGTAACCTGGCCATTTAGCCCATGGTGTGCAAAAAATTGCCACTCAGAGGTAAAACAACCCAACCCATGTTCCCTAACAAGACTCCGTCTAAAGATTGTTCCTCAATAAGGCTCGATCAGTTGCTTCCATCAATTTGATTTTCAGTAATAAATAATAAAAATAAATACCCCTCAAGCAGCTGCTTGCCACAGAGGTCTTACAGGAGCCTGTCAATTTATATGCCATAGTTGAAAGTCTGTGAGAATGTCAGGCCCTCAGCAGAAAAACAACACAGACATTCATGCCTTACCCGGGGCTCGAACCCAAGCACGCTAACCATTCAGCAAAGAGATGGCTGATTTTCAGTATATATTATTTTTTTGATGAATGGATTCCTCATATGAAATATATACATTTCAAGTTCCAAAATGAAGTGGATCTCTCTATTCGTTCGGAAGAATATTAAAAAAGAGCCTGAGAGCAGATAAAATCCACAGAAAATTTCTTTTCAAGGTCTTAAACTAATTGAGACATTCGTAAACGGTTTTCAGCATCATCCGCATCATGCTTTTCTGATTATTTCACACTCATGTGGTTACTCTTCATTCTTGTCAAATATATATACGCATTATAAATATATATATATAATGCAATGAATATGGAGCGTGTGCAGTTACCGTTCACAGCAAACTGGAGCGGTTGCGGTTAATGTTCACAGCACATTGGATCGTGTGAGCTCACAAAGACCTGGATCGTGTGGGCTCACTCACGGAAATATTGAGCGTGTGCAGTTACCGTTCACAGCAAACTGGAGCGTGTGCAGTAACTGCACACACTCCAGTTTGCTGTGAACGGTAACTGGAGCGTGTACAGTTGCTGTACACGCTCCAGATATTTTTCCTGAATTCTGTAATCACGTGACACGAAGGTTGCCAGATCACTAATTTCTAAAAAAATCGTTGTCAGATATTTTTTGTGAATTATGTAATCAACCATAGTGTTCGGATACTTTTTTTGAGCTACTGTACATATAGATATGCTGATGACCTGAATGACTTTTACTGAAACTGCTTAAAGGGAAGCTAGAAAAAAGGTTCTTCAGCCTTGGTTTGAATTTACCTCTGAGCGGCACTTTTTTGCACACCATGGGCTAAATGTCCAGGTCACAAGGACCTTGAAGGCTCAGAGAAGGTTGAAGGAGGGGCTCTGTAGGACTCACTGGAACAGCTGTTGGGAGACAGATGGTAGCCTCCCGTCAAGGCCATCCAGTATGTTCTTTAGCGTGCACAGGGTATGGCTATCCCGCATACGGAGCCACGGCTTAATGTCCCATCCGACGGATGGTCCTTCTTCTTTCCAAGCCAATCGGTGTTCCCTACTGACTGTGGGCAGGGCGGAGAGTTTTGCGGAGATAAATCTCAACGCTGACCCAGCTGGGACTCGAACCTGGCAATTGCAGATTACGAGCCTGGCGCGTTAGCGACTGAGCCACCCCCGCCCCAAGTTCTTCAGGAACATCACAATTAAATCATTTTCACAAATTGTGCGAAAAAAAAAAAATCACAAATTTTCGGTTCGACTAATTAAGTATAGCCGTCCCGTGGCCGAGTGGTTAGCGCGCTTGGCTACTGATCTACGGGACCTGGGTTCGAGCCCCGGATAAGGCATGGATGTGTGTGTTGTTGTTCTACTGAGGTCCTGCCATCCTCTCAGACCTACTATGGCTATAAACTGACAGCTCCTGTCAGACCTCTGTGGCAAGCAGCTGCTTGAGGGGGTATTTATTTTTTTTTACAATTAAGTACACTTATTATTCATTGATATTTTCTTACTAATTGTCGGACACTCAAGGTTAGCAACTTTTCTGCAGGTATGAAAAACACAAAACATCATTCTAAAAATTTCGCTTCGTCTTTTCAATCTTTTTGCGAAATATTATTTTTTCCAATAACAGAAGTCGTCTTATTAATTATTTATCTTTCCAAAAACATTTTCGCTCTGCTCTTACAAATAGTTTTCCTTCCATCAATGAAGATATCAACCTCTGAGCAAACATTTTCGGCTCCTCAGAGGTTTCGTAAGAAGCTGAAAGGCAATTGTGTGTCATTGTCGATGACGAGGAAAAAGCCGGAAAAAGAAAATATTACATCCTTTTCACATCTCATGGGATAGAGTAAAGAAAGATACTTTATTAACAGAATTAAAGAATATTTTTGAGAGGAAACAAAATTTCGCGTCTGACAGAAAATAATTGGAGACGGGTTTTAGCAAATTTTCACGGAGCTGTTGCAGAAATGAAAGGTGATGACATATAACAGGATAAATCGAATGTCAACATTTATCTTTTCGGTAGGAAATATGAATGTTGACATTTAAGTATATATTTATATAAGGTCTTATTTGACGAAAAGAATGTATCATTCATCTCCGCGTTCATTGTAAACGGGGGGCTCGAGTGGCTCAGTCGGTAGCGCGCCAGGCTCGTAATCTGTAGTTCCCAGGTTCGAGTCCCAGCTGGGTCAGCGTTGAGATTTATCTCCGCAAAATTCCCCGCCCTGCCCACGGTCAGTAGGGGACACCGATGGGCTTGGAAAGGCCGCCGTCCGTCGGATGGGACGTTAAGCCGTGGCCCCGTGTGCGGGAGAGCCATACCCTGTGCACGTTAAAGAACACGCTGGATGGCCTTGACGGGAAGCTACCATCTGTCTCCCAACAGCTGTTCCAGTGGGTCCCCTCCCCAAACCTTCTCTGAGCCTTCGGGGTCCATGTGACCTGGCCATTTAGCCCATGGTGTGCAAAAAAGTGCCGCTCAGAGGTAAAACAACCCAACCCAACTCATTGTAAACGGATGGGTTGTTTCTACCTCTGAGTTGCACGTTTTTGCGCACAAATTCGTTTTAATTTATTCGCATAATATTTAGATACCTAGACAATACAATAGTCAACTTTCACAAGAGTTAGAATTGAACTTCCAAGTAGATAATTGCAAAACATATATATCCTGCAGTCCTGAGTGCATCAATATTTAAATATTTAAACGTAGAAAAATGTAAAAATGGCAATTTCAGTCTCTGTAATATACAAACTTATTTCCTACTAGTACAGTGGCTCAAAAAAGTATCCGAACACTATGGTTGATTACAGAATTCAGAAAAAATATCTGGCACCGATTTGTTTAGAAATTAGTGATCTGGCAACCTTCGTGTCACGTGACACGAAGGTTGTCAGATCACTAATTTCTAAAAAATTCGGTGCTAGATATTTTTTCTGAATTCTGTAATCAATCATAGTGTTCGGATGCTTTTTTTGAGCGAGTGTAGGTGGTCATATTATTTTGATACTAGATCGTGTGGGCTCACTCACGGAAATATTGAGCGTGTGCAGTTGCTGTACACGCTCCAGATATTTTTCCTGAATTCTGTAATCACGTGACACGAAGGTTGCCAGATCACCAATTTCTAAAAAAAATCGTTGCCAGATATTTTTTCTGAATTCAGTAATCAACTTCGTGTTCGGATACTTTTTTGAGCGACTGTACTCATATCTCATTTCAGTGCAATCAATTGATACAGTAAATAAAACATCATTTGAAATCTCCATCTTCAACAACCATTTTTTTTAGTTCTTTAGAGAATTGTATTTTATTATTTATAATTTTCCGATTATTTGGCAGTGAGTTGAATAGTTTTAAGCCACTATATCCATAATATTTTTTGAATAATTCTTTGTTTGGTTTTGGAATGCAAATATTTTGAGCCATACCGCTCTTGTAAAATATTCATTAACCACTACATCAAATTTGTTCTTATTACTAAATACATGCATTGCTAGAGCCATTTTGTGTATTTGTTTAAATATTTCAAGGTTTTTGAAGCTTTGTCCGGGTGAGTCTTATTTTCATTTAAATGTCATAAATTTTTATTGCATATATTTGTATTTTCTGCAATTGATTTAAACAACTTGAAGATGATCCTCCCCAGAATAGAATTGCATACTCTTTTCTAGAATAAATTAATGCACAATGAAGAGTATTTTAAAATTTTACATTCATCACATTTCTTAAAAGATACTACATCTTGGGAATTACTGTTTGATTTTTAAAACTAATTTTTGAACATGATCATGCCATTTTAGATAGCAGTAAAATTAACTCCTAAATGTTTTATTATTTTAGTACTTTTAATCCGGGGGGGGGGTAGCACAGTTTAGAAAATGCAATAGTAAAGTATCAGAGGAGATGTCCTGAAGACTCATGAAATAGTCAGCTGAAAAAAAATGGTTTTGCCGTGAGTGCGATTCGAACCCACATCTGTTAATAAGATGCCAGATATGCTAGCCACTACACCATCAATGGCTTACTATTTTTTCCTTCAGCTAATGTGGGGCGGGGGTGGCTTAGTCGGTAGCGCGCCTGGCTCGTAATCTGTAGTTCGCAAGTACGAGTCCCAGTTGGGTCAGGTTGAGATTTATCTCCGCAAAATTCCCCGCCCTGCCCACGGTCAGTAGGGGACACCGATGGGCTTGGAAAGGCCACCGTCCATCGGATAGGACGTTAAGCTGTGGCCCCGTGTGCGGGAGAGCCATACACTGTGCACGTTAAAGAACACGCTGGATGGCCTTGACGGGAGGCTACCATCTGTCTCCCAACAGCTATTCCAGTGGGTCCCCTCCCCCAACCTTCTCTGAGCCTTCGGGGTCCATGTGACCTGGCCATTTAGCCCATTGTGTGCAAAAAAGTGCCGCTCAGAGGTAAAACAACACAACACAACCCAACCTTCAGCTAATGTGACATATATAGTATCCCGCATTCTTGAGTTGATTCGTTCCTGGTGTCATCTATATTGGGAAACGGGCAACTAAGTTGCCTCATACGATGGAATTTAAAATTTTTCACTTACGCTTGGCGTTAAATCAAACTATAAGTTATAATAAATATAATATAGTATATTTATATAGTTTATATAATAAACTATATAAATATACTATAACTATAATCAAACTATTATAATAAACTATAACTCAGTACTAGAGTATCACGCAAGATGTCCTGTAGACATGACTCATGAAATAGTTAGCTGATGGCGCAAAAAAAATGCGGGAAAGTTTATATGTCATATTAGTTAAAGAAAAAATTTTGGTCATTGATGATATAGTGGTTAGCATACCTGGCATGTTACTAGGAGACGTGGGTTCGAATCCCACTCACGGTAAAACCAAGTTTTTGCAGCTGACTATTTCATTAGAAATACAATTCTATCTTGTTCGAAAAACTTATAAATGACTATATGATAAACTGAATCTCCAAGATCTCTATACATTTCTTTCAATAGTATTGATATATATATGTACAGTATATATATATATATTTAATTTTATTTGCATTTATTATTAATCTACTTTTTGGAACCAAATTTGAAGTGTTCTTAAATATTCAGCAATATTGCTTAATAGTTCTTCATCAGTTTCGTCACAGCAAACCAGGGCAGTGTCACCTGCGAAAGAAACAACCTTATCCTTGAATTTAGCGCTTAATAGATCATTGACATATATATTGAGAATAAATGAGGTCTCAAATCAGAACCCTCTGGAATACCAAAATGAAATATTTTTTTCAGTCTAAACGTTTCCTATTTTGACTTTTTATGTTCTACCCTTCAAACACGAATCAAAACATCTTAGTGACACCCCCTTACACCAATAATCTTCAATTTATTTAACAAAATGCCAATAGACAAGGAGTCGAAAGCTTTTG